>JABXWE010008879.1:0-33531 GCA_014611495.1 Limonius californicus | reverse complement strand
TGTCCGACCTCGTATAACAGCATACAATACCAAACCTTCCCAAAATGTATTTCACAGAAATTCAATTATACAAAACCGGTAAGTAAAACGGTAAGAAATCCAAGCAGGAAGACTGGGGTTAGAGAGGAATAAATAGAGTATCAGACAAATGCTATATTATTTATTCTTCCTGCTTATGGCAGCTTCTCGTTGCTGAGGTTGCTGATCAGCATAGCTTTTTTTGATTTCAGATGTTCCTTAACGAAATAGCTCCACTGAAGTCTCTTAAATTCTTCAGGCATGATATTCGCCGGCGTCTAACACTATGTTTGTCCCATGTCTTTCCTCTAATTATTATTTGCAGCAGACCGTATTTTTATCCCTGGTTTATATGACCTAAGTACTGTAGTTTACTTGGCTTTATCGTATATAGAAGCTCTAAATCTTTATTCATACGTTGTAAAATAAAAATTTAGGTGTTATTTATTACACACTATTAACACTCCGATTGAACCATAATCTTTGCAAAAATATAAAAAGTATTACGCAGTAAGTTATCAAGAAAAATGAAGCACCTTGGAAAATCCGGAACACGAATTTACTTCATTCTGCAACGGTAGATATTTTATTGTGTTACACTAATTGAAGATGTTGTAGCCAACCAAGCTATAATTACAAAATTTAATTGTCAATAAGGAAATAAAAGAAAGTATATGCTCTTCCAATAAAATATTTAGAATTGTAACATTATCTGATTTTTAAAGCACAACAACATTACACTGATAAGGAAACATTAACTGTTTAACACGCAATCCAAACTTGCAGTTTGATAAAAACTTAAGAATCTGAAAATGCAAAGACTTACCACATTCTCCAAGTTTGCTAAATTATACAGCTCATATATTAAATACGTAGATGAAACGACTATCTGAAAGTTAGATTCAATCAGCTGAGATGACAGAAAGATAGCCTTTCCATCGATCCAAGAGATTCCTGTAGCTGCTACAGCAAATCCGGTCGTGATTGCTGTAATTATTGCGGTAAGATTCCAAATAATTAAACCAGGATCGATAACACTATTCCAACGTTTTAGACTTGAAATGAAAGAATAATGTAGTCTTCTTGTCGAACTCAATGCCTCTGCTATGCTGACTAAATTAATTGAATTTCTATGAGTTTCCTGCTTTGAATATTTAACCAGTGTTGTGTTGTGACAATTACGAACTTGTGGCTGTTTTAATCTTGCCCGTAAGTGAATTTTTACGTAGTCTTGGTGTTGAATTAACATCGTTCTCCCAAGATCTGTTAATATTGCGTAAACTAAGGTTATTCCCAAATCTACGTAAAAGCTTACTATTTTTACGCACTGTTCCAAAATTCCGCAATGTAAGATAATATTGGTATTTACCAAAGTGATTGTGTACGCAATTAATGAAAATATTATCAGAACAATGTAGACGATGCATCGCAAACGCAATTGATATAGACCATCCTTTTCCAGGAGGTTCCAATTTATTACAACCACTGCCCAACTTGTAAAGACTTCTTTTGCAATTTTAGTTTGTAATACCACGGTGACTACGTTAGCAGTCGATCGTAGAGCAAAAAACAGATTTGTAGATTTCATTGCTAATATCACAAGATCGCAGCCATTACTGTAGGCTACTGTAGCCGAATATGCGTACCAAGCACTTGCACTTGCTAAAACCGACGCCAGTGAAATAGAAGTGCAGAAGTAGAGCTTCGAAGAACTAATGTTTATTATGTTTTTCGCGTTAGTATGCGAGCAGTTCATTTTTATGCACGGCAATCCCAACCATGCCGTCATGTTCAACATTAGACCAAGCGCACATGACAAACAGTTTGCCGATACCTTCTTCTTGCTCAATATTCTCAAGAATTGAAATATCATGATAAGTATTAACTTGTCAATTGCGTTTTAACGTAGCCCTAGTGTAATGCAACGTTTGTTATCCTAACGAACGTTAGTGGAGTAGTATAATTATACGGACGCCCCTAATTGAAGCAGGCCAACATTGGAAAATATCTAATGTTAGTAATCCGATAACATTAAACTAATTACCATTTTTCCTAGTATTATGAATTAAAAAAACAGTTATCGATGGGAAGAACGAATATACAGCGCGACTTACCTATCGCTTTTGATGGAGTTCCCTAGGGACCAATTCTTAACAGGATATTAACGTAATTTAACCATCTTGAGCTAATTCCCAAGTAATCTTGTAGTAGAGTTAATTATTCTCAGGTAGAAATCTTTAGACGCGTTTTAAAGAAAGAATTTTCTGAATGTTGAAGAGAATTGCTATCGGCAATGCAATACTCTGCTACATTGCTACGGTTTTTGGTTTGTTTTCCAGACGGTCGATTGGTTAAAAAGAATTTAACCGTTAATGGTGTATCGTAAATTCTGTAGTAATTATCGCTTATTCTCTGCAGATTCGTTTGTCAATTGAAGAGCAAGCAGTCAAGAAAATATGTCTGTTTGATATGGTACTGTTACTATCGGAAGTAATTGGGGAGAGGGGTTGCATTGATCAGATTTGCTTGATCCTTATAGTCAGAAAACAGAAAATCATTTTATTTTACACTATACTATACATTAAGCTATAGGATTAAAACAATGTTTACGTTCAGGGATGAACGAAAATAGAAGAACCGAACATGTTCCCTCTCGAAAAACTCAATTGTGGCAGAAAACAGTTGCCATACTTCAGTATACTACAGTCAGAATTTGTCCTCCTATTTATGATGCCTTAGGAAATATTTTGTAGCCACCTTAATTTTCAAACAAGGAAGTTGCGTGTAACATAGGAAGTCTATTATGCTGTTCTTCTTCTCGTCTGTAGGCAGATTGCCTGCCTTATGCAATCCATGCTTTTTCTGATTAATTTCTTGCGATCTTGGACAGTCTTTGATTGTTCATTCTTGATATATGATCATTCCATTCTATTCTCCTATTTCTTATCTACTAGCTTATGGGAGTAGTGTTACATCTCTACTGTATGTTTTCATCGGTGATCCAGCCCCTTCTT
Organism: Limonius californicus; assembly: GCA_014611495.1. Taxonomy (NCBI): domain Eukaryota; kingdom Metazoa; phylum Arthropoda; class Insecta; order Coleoptera; family Elateridae; genus Limonius; species Limonius californicus. The sequence continues at coordinate 30,499 of JABXWE010008879.1, read as the reverse complement.
GATTTGTTGACTATTCTTCAAGATATTTCCATTTCGCTCAGCTTTACCACCCACTTTGTATCAGGTATGTCTGGCCTAGCTCATGCCGCAAATGTGTTTGTGGGATTTACCACACTTTTGTAAATTTTTGCCTTAAACTGCGTTACAAGTGACCGACACTCTCATTTTTTTTTAATAATATCACCATCTTCAAAATAAGAAGCTGATATAAAGATGCTTCACAATAAATTTTGTGAAAGAAATCGTTAGTACACCTGAGATAATTAGCTCGGGTCGCTTGAAACCGGAAGGTTGGCTTTCGTTGAAAACAAATATATACTAATGAGTGTAGTAGTTGTATTATATTTACATGTAAGACACGTGAACACCTGTAATAAATAATGCAAATCCTGTAAGGCTTATTTTTGCGGTATTTGTAACAAGAAAAATAAACTCATTGCTTCTGGATGTACATTTTATTACTTTTTAGCCTGCAAGTCAATAACTTCAAATAGTTTTAAAAACAATTATAATTTCATTATCATGTGCAAGCTTTTATTAAGGGTATAGTCATATTGGCGTTTCGAAATTGATGTGAAAACACCAAAATACGAACAGGGCCACTAGGGACCCATTTCCATCTTTATCTTTCGAGCAGCTATATTATTTCCACCGTTCGAGAGTTAAGTAATTGAGGCAGCCAGCTACTGTGTTAGCTTTATTAAGTTGTTCTTTAACTGTTCTCTCCAGCAGTCGTTGGCGTGTTATATCCGCTCCTAGATATTTTAAACATAATACTTGATCCATTGTTTGACCATTATTGACTAACTTACATTTGATCTGTTTGTCTAAAATCGCCATTGATTTTGGTTTATCTGTAGACCATGTTGCAGATTGCTGCTGCTTCTATACACTGAAATAGGACCCGTTACAGGTCTTCCTTCGCGACGTCAGCATGTAATAGAATGTTTTTTTCATACCTTTAAAACCGCGCTTGGTTTTTCCTTGGTCTGTAATCTGGTCTATTATGATGTTGAACGAAAGAAGTTTTAAGAACCTTCTTGTCGTAAATAGCTCACCTTTTTCTATCGTCTAATTAATATTAAAGTTTTACCTATATTAAAAAACATATTGGGGTTCCATTTATGGTTCTGCAATCTGTGAATACCATATTTAACCAATATTGTATTATTTATATTATAGGTTGTCATGCACATTATATTATAACACAAGAGAGAACTTCCAGCGATCATAAGTTGACTAACGATTATGTTATCGCTACTTCTACCACTAACAATACCACTATCACTACCACTATCACTACCGCAACCACTGTCATTGTCACTATTTTATAGGGTGCATTGATTAGACCATCCGGTTTCTACTGTTTATTTGCACGCATTCTGGCTGCGCAGCCACTTACAACTGAGAGCGTTAATACAATACAATACAATACCAGTTAATATTAGGTCCAGTAAACAAATGGTAACAGAAGGTGCCTCAAATTTTCAAAAATTATAACTAATCATTTCAAAATTATATAAGAACTAACGAATAACAGAAGATATGTCACTGATCGCAATCTCTACTGCTAATTAAAAACAATACAGATAATTTATGTCTTACTAACATCGAGAATCAAAGGGAAGGCTCCAAGACAAGTGGATTTAGGCGCGGTACGACGTCAGCAAGTGCAAGCATAGTAGAAAGAAGGAAGGAGATACTTACCTCGACTACCAAGCTCTAGATTGTTGCGTGCAAGGCCTGCTTTAAATAGCAGGAATAATTTTCGGAAGTAGATGTTATCGGAGCATTGTACCAGATGTATACTTAGAATTACGGCAAGACTGGATGATATGAACATCAGAAACGGTATACTGGACGATACGGGCAAGTACGGCGCCACAAACGACAACGATAACGGCACGAAGCGAGTACTGGAAAGAGAACCTTCCTAGAAAATTTAAAGAAAGACCGGTAACAGACCAATTTATTTCGTAAAAACGGAAAGGGAAACCACATGGTAATCTTAACTGTAACGTTGACTCTAGTGCACACACAGAATCATAACGTGTTGTTTGTATACGATAAAAACGATAATTACATCAGATCAACTAATCCTCGCCCTAATTCTTTTCTTCAAAACTACACAACTGCCTTGTTACAGTGTTCAACTCAGACTGAACTTCTGTCCACTCCACGCGGGCCAGCAGTGGCGAAAAATGGACCAGCGGTATTTTAGAGTTACATTTAACGGGATAAATTGAAGTAGGTACTACAAATTCAAAACCAATCTCAAGCAGTATAAACGAACGTTACACGATATTACAAATATTTGAACCGTAATAATAACTGTATTTATAAAGCAGTACTAAGAGCATACTTAAGATGCGGAAGTTACAATGTTCTAATTTGCGACTTTCGTAGGAATTGAATCATTTAATGTATATGCCGCTTAGACAGGAAACAGATACAAGTAAACAAATATGGAATGGGATCGCTTACACCCTAAAAGCTACTGCATAATTAAACAGTAGCTCTCAGAAAATACAGGCTTCTGTGGTAATTGCAAGTATTTTTCCCCAATCAATTATGCGTGAAAATAAAAGCAAGAGTGTTGGTCTAATACGAGACAATTAGGTTATTTTTGCTATATTATATACTTACTATGTATCCCAAATTTTCTAAACTGTAAAGGAGGTAAACCGATAGAATTGTAGAAACTTGCAGTTGAAATTCTACGCCAAGTAGTCCCGGTACGAACCAAAGAGGTTTTGCTCTGATCCAAGCCATTCCAGTAATTAGCAATATAAAATAATTAACGATTAGCAACAAAGTAGTACTTATATTCCAAAATAGCTTAGTAGGATCGCTGTAAAAATCCCAATATTTCATATCCCAAGCTAAAGCAGAATGTAATCTTCTAGATATAGCCAGTGAATTTTCTAAGGACATATTGTCTTTATTTCGTCGGTTACATAACGGGTTTTGGTTTATCTTGTGGATACTACTACGAAATTTTCTAGAATTAGGCGGTATTATCTTATGTAAAAGCTGAATTTTGATGTTGTGTTGACACTGTATAAAACAGATTCTGTGGAGATCAGTTAATACGATGTACGCCAAAAGTACCACAAACTCTACATAAAAACATAACAATGTTGCTAGTTTTTGTACGAAGTTAATGTCTATGTTAGTATCGAAAACAACCAAATAGATTGCATATGCAAGTATAATTAGCCAAAGTAGTCTCAGATACAAAACTGATCGTGAACGCATTCGTTGAGCGATCCTTTTCGGTACAAGATTTTGAGAATTCACTAGCTTCCAATGTTTCGTAACTGACTCTGATGCTCTATATAGCAATTCTCCTTTCATGGAGTGCATTAGGCAGATTACAATCACGATCACTGATCTTGCAGAGTAGATAAAGTTTGTGAAATGTTTTGCTACAATTACCAATTCGTCTCTGCTATTCAAAGCAACAATCATATTGCGCACGCAGAAGACACTTGAAACAATTAAAATGGTCATTAGTATCGTGCCTGTAAAAAAATACAATTTTGAGAAAGTTATCTTCAAGTCCGAGCTGTTCTTAAGGTGATAACATTGTATTGAAAGACAGGGTAAACCCATCCACGCAGAAAAACGTAGAATTGGACCCACCGCACATGCTATGCAGTTTGCTGATATTTGCGCTTTGCTGGGCATTTTGAAAATTCGATGACATTAGGTCACTTTACATGCGTAAATGTAACTCATTTGTTTTAACATTTATGTCATACACTAGATCGATTGATAAGTACAGGTTATTATTGTTACTTAAATAATATATTTTCAAAAGATGATTAATAAGTAATTTGAAATCATCAATATTCCGTCTAAAAAAATGCTGCTTTAATCGCAATTGACATGAAGCACAACCAAGTCATTATTTTGACTCTATGATAATCGCTAGAAAAATCTCTTCCACAACAATATTATGGCTAAGCAGCATATACTGGCAAACCCAAACTTAATAATAATTATAAAACTCAAAGGAATTGAATAGGAGTTCGATACATTTGGTTTTCACGCAACGCGTAATTGTAAGTGGTACATTCCAATGGAAAAAATTACCCTTTTCTCGCCGACAGCCAAAATTCCAAACATAAAATTAATATATCTTGTGACTACATGAAGCCCATGGAGCTTAACATTTGCTGAATCACTTTACTACTTTTAACTCTTTCCACAAGAGCAATACGACCTCCTTCCCTTGTGTTAGCCTATAAACATAGTAGGGCAATCAAGTTGTGAGTTGTGCTGGGTATAGTGGTAACTTAGTTGGCAGACAGTTTCTTTCTGGCAAAACATCAAATATTGCTTTGGTTCGATTCCCCAAAATTTCCAGAGCATGCAATAAAACTTTGCAATTCATTAATCTGATTTTGGAAACTGTAGGATCCTAATGCCAAAAACCTTCTCTAGAATTTATATCGTTCGGATTCGACGTTAAATTGTAGGTCGACCGAGCTTCCGTCTTAACGCCGAGGAGAAGCATCTGACAAAAAGGGATCAATGTCCAACAGTGGGACGAAGAGATTGTTAATGATTGTTTACGGTGGATTTAAATCAGCACGTTTGATTGAGCATATATATTGCTGTGAGTTGTCTTCTGAAGGCATTAATAAACATAAACTAGATCCTGGTAGATATTGTCATGCCTTTCTGGCCAAAAAACGATTAAACACACAACAAACCTAGTTTTGAAACGTAGTCTTGCAGCTCCTAATGATTTTAAAATTAAAAGCCGTCTAATGGTCGGTTCCCATGAGAACGACTATCGGTATAGTTTAAAGCCAGAGGCTCGTAATAACTATTCTGTAAGAAGGTAATGGTTCTAACAGGTTTTATTTTAATTAAATATTACAATAAATTAAAATGTATTTGATTTTGATGACATACATAAAAGTAATACTATTTGGACAAGGTAATATGGTGTGCAAAACCCTAGTAGGTACAGTTTGCCGGATTTAACCTTCCTGGTGGGAGCTGCGCGGCGCAAGAAAGAGTTGGCACATAGACGAATACAATGTAAATGGCAGTTAGCATTCGGTACACTCAGTAAAAGAAACGCCCGTACGCTTCCCTGATTTAATTTTAGATTGAATCTCCATTGCACGCACTTTTCACTGGAGTGTACAGCAATGTGGACTGCTACAAACACACGATAAAATGATCTTCAGGCCTCCCCCACCAATTTCGTGGTAGTGGTAATAGTGCGCAATGTTCACTCACAAGCAAAGTTAAATCCGGCAAACTGTACTACTCTGCTACGGGGACGGGTGTGCCGACTGGATAGCACCGGTTGGACTCGGTGGGCCGCCTGCGACGCGCAACTGGAATCTGTGAATTTGTACAAATAAACAAAAATAGTTGCCACCTGGCAATTAGTTGTAGATGTGGTACATGAGATTCACTTACCACTAATTGGAATAGTTTTCACTATTTTCAACAGTTACAAGATTATACTGTCACCTGATACATGTACAGGTTAGTTTAATTCACCTGTGAAGTTGTTTATATTTGCTTTCCTTCGTTGGTTCAATGAACGAAACGCAGTGATGAGCGGTTCGCTGCGGTCCAGATGAGACCGAAAAGCCTGCATGGCTTCGCAATCTCGGCGACCAATGAACGTAAGTGTTTCAGAAATTTCAGCACTCTTGGACATCCAGACTCACACCCAGACAGGCTAGAGCCTTCATCAAGAACTCTACGCCTAAATCGGTAGACTATATTCTGAATCTAAGCAGAAGACAAATAAGGATAATAACGGGCCTCCTTACAGGCCACGGACACCTGAACAGTCATCTCCACCCTATAGGGATTGTGCTAAACACCAGTGTAGGAAATGTCAAGAGCAAGAGCAAACCTCTGAACATGTCCTCTGCAAATGCAAGGCATTAGCGGCCTTAAGACATAAACACCTTGGATCTCCCTTCCTTGAACCAAGAGACATTCAAGGCACGCCCTTGAACAGGATTCTGTCCTTCGCTGAAGCAACGGACCTGTTAAGGGAGTGAGGTCTTTGCCCCTAGGGAGCACAATGGGCCCTGGTGGCCTAAGTGCAGGAGCTTGCTCCGACCCAAAGATTCATCATAGCATACCAAGTGTTTCAGAGGATATTTTAAATGGAATATTACCCTGGGGTGAGTATCTGCAATTATATTAACGCCAAATTTTAAAAATACATACAATCTGGTCTGATCGACTAGAATCTATTTTCAAATTAGTTCTGGAACTCCAATTCCGGATAAAATATGAAAATCGAAGGTCTGATTAACCTGGCCTGACTGGTTTATAAGACCTCCTATCTCTTATTTGACTGGTATGTTACCCTAATTGAAACCAACTGGCATAACCTGCTAGATATCAAATAAGTTAACCCCAATGGCGAAGTTTTCAACAAAACGAATAAATGCTACACTGTACAGGTAAGCTGATTTTCCTGAACTTTCCAACGGGCTGGAATTCTCATTGACTGCAAATATTTCGATGGTTCAACTTCCGCTTGCTTCTTTCTCTGTGGACTGGTGCTTCGAGTTTCGGGCTGACTTCCTGAAGTTTCGGACTCCAAGTTTCTTCGGTCTCCTTCTCAGAAGGAGTTGAACTCAAAATGTCAACGACTACCTCCTCTGGCGAAGCTGGATTACAAGTACATTCATTTGTGCTGGGATTCCGGATTTACCCCAGACCCCCTTCCTCTAAGGGTGATCTAAAGCGATGATGAGTGCATGAGGGAAACAACGTGGAACTCCACTCACCCTGCTACAGACGGCATTTTCGGGAACTAAAGTAACCCAACATTGGATTTCCAAATGCTAGAACGGTTGCTCCCCGGAAACCTCATCACAGTCCACGGCAATTTTTTTTGTTTTTATGTAAATCTAACAGGTAAGCTCGCGACGCTGTTTAGAAATAGACATCAAGTTTTTCCACTACATCTTATTAATGTAAGAGTAAAAAACCAATTAACCTTGCATTGACCTTGAAGATTGGACCTGTTTCACTTTACTGGTTCGATTACTTATTATTTTTAAAGTGTTATCGTTTTGAAATAATAATTATTCACTGGTTCACTTAACGATAATAGTTTACTAAAGAAAATTTACTAGGAAAATTTATAAATAAATATAGTAGCAAAACACTGAGGGGGATCTTCAACCCGATTAGAAACTAAAAACGTAGTGCAGCCCTATCTTACTCTAAAAACCAAGGGTGTTTGATTATGATCTTCTCGTAGAGAAACATTATCTTAGTTAAGTGTGGTAATTTCGTCTTTCATATGATTAACAAATAATGTTGGTTATGCAGTCTCAGCTTCATCATCATCATCATCTACTTCATGGATTAAGCCTTCGGGCCTGTTCCGACTCTAGTTGCCATCTCCTTCTCGGTCTTCCTACATCTTGCCATCCTATTGGTTTCTACGTAAAAAGTTGTTCCGGGCTTCTTGCTGTGTCTATGCTATACATGTGATGTCTCCATTTTTTTTTTCTTTAAATCTGTATTCTATCTAGCATCATCCCTTATTGTTTCATTAAGTATTTGATCCTGTCTTGTACACCCCAGTCTTAGAACCTTCTCGTCTCTGAGGGTTGGATTATTGCTTTGTCTATTGCCGACATTGTCCTTGTTTCTCATCCATACATTAAGTTGGTAACTGCCATTGCGTTAGAGAATTTAATTTGGGTGTCTCACCTTGCTTTATTTCCTATAAACCTTCGTATTCTGCCGCTTATTGCTTGCTAGTGGCTGAGCTTATTTACTATATCGTTATCATATCAGTACATTATATCACATCCGAAATATTTGAAGTGAGAGACTGTTCGAAATTCTGATTGTATAAATACTAGGAATACTATTTTGAATGTGATCGGTACCTTGCTTTTAAAAACTATTATTTTGGTCTTTGCTGTAGATATTTAACAATTATATTCTTCAGATGTTCCAGTTAATGTTGTGTACAGCAATTTGTAGTTAACTTTTGATGTTGGTGACAATAACATTTCGGGGTAGGTTTCGTAGTTTTTCGTGGGTGGTTCATTTCCCATGTCCCATGCAGTCCTTGCATTGTTCAGATTTTAAGAAAGTTCAATAAATCTTGAAACTTCTTTGTATACATTATGCTATTGAGGGAAGGCTGTTTGTAATATGGTGAACCTATATATTATAAGATTAAGTGCTAGTCTAGTTATTATTTCACTAATATCTCAATTCCTTTACATAAAGTTTTTATCAATTATCCAATCATTTCTTCTTTATTATAATTATGGATGTGTTGTCTACTCATCAAATGTCAATATAGCACTATTTTAGATAAATTTGACTCAAAAACAACTAAACCTTATAAAGACGTTAGTTTGTTGGTCATCGGTGATACAATCTAATGGATAGAAGCGTATCGTCATACTTGTTGGTGGAGCAAATCAATACTAATAAGTAAAACTACAATATCCGTATAACCGTCAGTACTATTCATCAAACTTGTGAAGGCGGGGTTTATAAAAAGAGCTATTGCCCATATTTATATTTTAAACCAAAGTAGCGCCCTTGTAATCTCCGCCGATCTGCTAAAAATAATAAATCCACTGGTAAGAACCTGAACATGTTCTAGAAATACAATATGCGTCGTATATATTGTTGAGTAATAGATAGAGATTGCTAGCAAGCGTTAGAGAATAATAACTGTCTGTACGTAGAGACAACAACATGGCACGGGTTTGCTTAATAATCTTCTTAAGGTGCCGTCTTCTTTGGAAGATTGGCGATCATCATGATTATTTGCGTTTTGCTAACTGATGCTCTAAAAAGTTGGTTTGTTGAGCAGTTAAACCATGCTCTTAAGTTGCGAAGCCATGACATTCTTCTTCGCCCAATACTGCATTTTCCTATAATTTTGCCCTGTATGATAATTTGTAGTAGCTCTTTCCTCTCACTACATGACCTAGGTACTGGAGTTTACGTTTCTTTATTTATTTCATCAGTTAGTTTTAATTCTTTTGATAGTCTTCTTAGAACCTCGTTGTTGGTAACTCTGTCAACTTATGACATTCTAAGTATCCTTTTGTAGAGCCACATTTCAAAAGATTCTACTTTTTTCGTCATTGCATTGTTCAATGTGGCGGCTTCTGTACCATACAATAGGATACTGAATATATAGCATTATAACATGCGTATTTTAATATAGTTGTTTAAGTTTCTATTACAGAAAAATTGTTTCATCTTTATGAAGATGCTACGTGCGATTACAATCCTTGTTCTTGTTTCTTTTGAAGAATCATTGTTGCTGTTGATCATGGTTCCTAAATATTTATATTCATATACTCTTTCTATGGTTTGATTGTCCACATTCAAAAGAATGTTGGGGTCTGGGGACTTTCTAAAGATTAGGAGTTTTGTTTTATTTAAATTTAAGTCTAAGTTTACTCACTGTATACACTTTTGTACTAGTCTTTGGATCTCCCCGATGTTTTCTATTAGTAGCACGGTGTCATCTGCATACCTTTAGTTATTGATTGGAATTCCATTCACAACTACTCCCAATGTTTCCTTGTATAGAGCTTTTCTCATAATGGCTTCCGAATATAGAGTAAAGAGTAGTGGTGAAAGAATACCCCTTGTCGTCGTACTCTGTTATGTTCTTTTAAAATTTGCCGCTCTATATGAATTAATTCCGTTATTTGAATTGCCGTTTGTATGTTAACAGTTTTGGTTACTTTGCGTCTTTCTAAAATTAAGTTATGTTGACAGTTCCTTTTTGTGTCGAAATTGCCGAGTATTGTTTTTTCTTCGCGCTTGACCTCGCACGGTTCCGAGAACTCACGTATCCCTTATTCTAGAACTTTTCATAACATTTCGTAATATGGTGCAATCTTTTGGGGGAAGGGCAGATTTCCGTTGCGAAAGTTAGTCAGTCAGCCTTCCACCTTTAATGGCTCCGGTCGCCCGTACGGGGGCCGTTACGAAAATAAAGTGGGTTATTCGCGGCGTCAGCTAATCTTGAGTTTAACGTACCGAATATTGCCGTAGGCAATAATTATTTCGACTAAGTCGCATCCAAATGTATATTTAGCAGTTCAGCCTTGATATAGGGCTCTTTCGATCTCATTCGCATATAAACGAATCGATCCCGTAAATGTTGAGTTTCGTTACCCCACTGGATTAACGCCGTGAAAAGGTGATGGTTAAAATTGGTGGCTGTGTTGTAATCACCTGAAGTTGCCGTCGCTTTGAACGCCTACCGACCCCCTTTGGAAATCATCTTAATTCCCAGGGGCGTAGCAACCAAGTCTTCGCCCCAAACTCTCCTGGAATCGTCTACCCTTTTTCCCGGACCTGAATGTACCCCAGACTGTACCTGCATCGGCTAAAAGAAAGAAGGAACAACCCCAGTATTCTACCGGCCGCTCCTAGAATCGTTTAAGGTAAAAATCTAGTTTTTGTGTTGTGAGAAAGAAAAAAAATACGACCTTCAGTCGCCATATGTGGTGTTTGTTGTTATTTATAAAGCAACCAAACTATATCCTGTGTTATTCTTGTGAACTGCAGCGTCCCTGGTGCACGTAGCTGTATAAGAAACGTAAATATCGTTGCAACAGTGGCGGCGAGTTTTTGTGAACGTTCTAAAATTAAAAGTATGTAATTACTTGTTGTCCTTTTTTTCTTGTACTGTCATTTTTAACAGTCTAATTATGTGTGCGTTAAAAAAACTTACTGCCTCTTATTGTGTCTTTTGTACTTGTTTGTGTACGAATTTTGCAAGCTTCATATATATAGAAGGAGGCACAATAAAGGTGAGTTCCATTCCCGTAAGCTGTTCGCTTCTCGGCCTTCTACGAGGACCTACAATCGGCTGGATTTTGAAGGTTGCGCCCACAAATTTTGACTTACCCTGTAGACAACTAAAGATTTCCTCCAGTAAGCGAGTTTCACGAACTCCCCCTACTCCTCTGAGCTAAGCTGTAACAACTCCTCTCTGTATATTTTCTGAAACTCTTCTATCAATTCTAATGTTTGCCTTTTGATGATTGTAAATATTCTCGATGATTCTGATGTCTCCTGTGTCTATATATTTTTGTTTTAGTATTTCCATAAGTTGCTCATGACGAACTCTATCGAATGCCTTTTGATAGTCAAGGAAATATGCGTATAGTATTTTATTAACATCTCAACAACGTTGTCTTAGTACGTTTAGACTAAATAATGCTTCTCTGATGCCCACCCCGTTGCGAAAACCAAACTGTGTATCGCTTACGTCACTATCGAGTTTTTTATATATCCAGTTATGTATAATTCTTAGTAATACTTTTAGCGTGTGACTCTTCAAGCTTATAGTTCGATGATCGTTACACGTTTTAGCATTAAGGAGGTTCCATAATTGCTTAATGTACGAAGCCAAAGAGGACCATTTGTTCGAGTTAAAGTACCAATTAGGTAGAAAAATTCAAATCGCCATTTTGTTTCTTATTTATGGAAATACCGTCGTTATTCTGGCAGTGCAAATAGTGTCCATATTTTCTATTTTCAATTATCTTGCCAAGCCAATTAACTCATATATGTCTTTCCGTGTTCTGATATCAGTAGAAAATACTATTTCTGGTATATACCCCATGACTTCCAATTTGGTTAAGGTTAAAAACAAGTTATTATTGGTAGAGTCTGGTATTTTTTCCCCCTATTTGGGATGTAACCCTTGTCATGGGGGTAGGGCTTGCGAGATTTAATGACCCAAAGAGCTATGTCAATGGTAGTTTAACTACTGGTAGGGTTTCCCTTGCTGGACAGATTCTTGGTGACAATCCAAACTAAAACACATCCACAACTCCTTCGGGATGGACAATGTGCCAGCATCCCTTTTCTGTAAAAACAAACAAAATGCTAAAAATCCTATTACCAAGCCTCGGAACATGGACGGCCTAAATAGACGACGGACAAGCGAGAAAAAAGGGACTATGAATTTTGCGGCGTGGAATGTACAATGGCATCAATATCAAATATGACGAAGTTTAAAAAGAAATACAGAAGTACAGAACATGGATATTGCGGTGCTGACGGAAACAAAAAAGAAAGGGTCAGGTTGCGACGAAGAAAACAAATACATTCATTTATAGAGTGGAGTACCACGAGATAAGCGTGCAAGGAGTGGTGTGTCGGTGTTGATTAGTAAGAAATGGAAACGATGGATTAAAAAGTGGGAATATATATACGAAAGAACTATTCAAATTAATATTAGACTAAGAGGATACGAAGTAGTAATCCTTGGTGTATATGCCCCAACGGATAATTCAGAAGATAACATAAAAGAACAATTTTATAGTGAATTAATGACAGTACTGGATAATATCGGTGACCAAACCTAAATTGTGATACTAGGTGATCTGAACGCCAGGATATGGAATCAACAGCACGACCAAGTAATTGGAAGATACGGTGAAGAAGTAATAAATGATAGTGGGGAAAGATTAATAGAATGTTGTAACCAATACACACGGCTTCTATGAACATAAAGATATTCACCGATTCACGTGGACGCAACCAACCCGTAACCTGAAATCAATAATTAATTATCTAATAATGCGCCAGGACAGTAGCCTCAAAGTGAAAAATATTCAAGTACAGAGGGGAGCTGAGTGTGGATCCGACCACTACCTAGTGAAAGCTGAGATATACTTCCCGTGCAAAACATATAGTAATAATAGGGGAGTAAATAGGTTAACAGCATATAATGATGAAAGCACAGAAGTAATTTATGTACTATACTTTACTGTAGTTAAATACTAATAAGGACGATGGTTTGTTAGTGAAACCGCTATGGTCGTCTCATATTGGGAGGTCTACTCGCCCATGTACAGGTTCTAATATAGGGATCTTGGTGGGGCAGTACGAATACGCGCTGCCAGTCGATTTCACAGTGAAATGCGGTCAATCGGCCACGTGGTCGAACCCCGGATGAGGCGACCGTATTTCACTTTCCACGGAAACATGAATTAATTTAAGGTAAAGTATCTTCTGTTTACACTTGAAACACTGACCTGAGAATTCCAAGTAAGGCTAATTCAATTTTTGAGTTTGTTTAGTAATAACTGAGTTCAGTCCTATTGGGGATATAGGTGCATATTCGGCCTCCACTTTCAACCATATCTTATTTTATGCATCTTTCTTCACAATAATCCGCCACCTCCGTGATATTTAATCCGTAAACTGGTTTGCGTCAGCTTTCCAGTATGACTCTTTCTTTTCAGTTTGGTGTAGTTCCGACTTCTAGTATCTGTAAATAAATTACAAACGGGGTCGTCTTCGGGATTTCTTCTCCTCAATTTATCCTTCTACAATCCACTTTAGAAATTCTTCTCCTCATAGCATACTGGAAGTTTATTTAAGATATATCACGGTGCCATAACCTTAAAGGAATGGCCCTGGTAACATGACTTTACGACAAAGAGTATTCGATTGATAGCTCTTCCATGAAACGCATGAATTACTAAAAGTGCTACAGTGTCGTTTGCATAATTTTGGATGTAAAGCGTTAGGTCATTTTGATCCAAAATCTGTCTAAGGCCTCTATATCTGTATTTTATTAAAAGCCAAATTTCTGCATGTATTTTGGTTTCCGAATTTCTAGGCTAACAAGTTTCTTTAACATAAGATCAATTTGAGTTTGAAGATATGGTACGTAGTAAATTTACTTTCGGAGTTATTGAAGACCAAGACTAAAGCAGTAAACATGTGGAACAACCCAGTCTCTTCTAGGGCATTCTTATTTTTGGCTTTTTGGCAGTAATGTTAAACAGTGTGTTTACCCTGGAAGAACACTACATTACAGCCAATCATAAAAGTAAACGATACACAATACCAGAGCTAAGGCTCATGAATTTCTCAAGCCCTAGTGGAAAATATAATTGAGGAAATGTACACATACCCATAAACTGTTAACGTGTATGGTATACCTTCATCTGCAGACTTAAGTTTACATAGTCATTATTTATGCAATAATTATAGGACGTTTCCATCGCAAACACTAATAATAATACATGGAATACAATGCTGATCATCATTAAGATGGACTTCGATATAGTTGCGTGCATAATTACATTTAGTAGTAGAGCACTACTAACTCTAAAAATATAAACAGTTTCGTCATGGCATCAACAATGGGAAGAAAATTTACACATGTAAAAAACTGTATTGCTTGTATATTGCGCCCTATGTTGCTTATGGGATCTGTATATGGATGTTCTCCGATTCGGATAAGTTGTCCTCACTCCAAGAAGCCACATCCAGTGGCTAAATTTGAAAAATCTTGGCAGTTCCTAGTTCTTTCATCCATCCTTACCTTACCCATTATTGTAAGCATGGCCAACGGGTGTTTTGAACTAATTACCTACAAAATGAGCCAACTTAAAGCATTTGTAACAGTAACGGAAATGCTTTTTAGTGTTGGAGCAATTATATCGTCTTTAGCAGGAATTATAAAACATAATGAGAAGGTGTTAGAATTAAATGGGTTGTCTGCCATTATGGAAACTCGACAATATTATGGGTTTAACACATTTTTGTCACCAGAAATGACTAAATGGGTTTTGTTGAGAACTTACCTGTTGATATTTGTGGTGTTCATGAACGAGATCAATTTTATATTATACAGTTTTCTACAGCCAAACTCCCCCCAATCGGCCTGGGAGTTGCTAACAATCGCTGTAATTGGATGGAACACTTATATTGAATCAGTTACTGCGTTCCAATTTATGCATGCTAGTTTTGCATACGGAATACTATTTAAAAAATGTTTTCAGCACATACGGAAACGATTGCTGAAAAGAGTTTGCACGCCGGAACATACATCAAATAGAATGATCAATGCTATGCCTAAACAACTTCCACTTGAAGTACATCTCCAGAGATTGAACAGGTTGTACATGGCGTTGGTCTATAATTATAAACAACTGAATAAATTTATGAATCCTTCATTTTTGATTTATTGGATCATCGTTATTGGGATGTTGATTTTGAATATATTTGCTTCGGTGACCACATACAGCACTTCCGGAAATAGTGATTTGCTATTAACAGTCAGATCATTTGGAGGTATTATTGGCGTAATTGTTTACACAGTTATGATTGAGAAAGTTACTATTGTGGTAAGATATTTTTGCTTTGTATACAGTGTAAAGTACATTTAGACAATAAGCATAGCAAGTTTGTTTGTTTTTGAACCATCTTTAAACACGAAGCTTATTTAGAAATTAAGAACCAGTCAGCCGTAAACCAAAAATGTTACGTTCAAAAGAAAATGTATAATAATTATATTTTAGATACAGTCCTAAACTACTTTTCCACATGGTTACCATTTTAGTTTAAGCACTTGCGATATCGTGGTACAAGCTTTTGTGTACCTTTGTCATAAAATGTTGCCGCCCGTGACAAAACCAATTTTGTACCGCCGTTTTGCGGTCGTCAACACTGAGAAAATGCTAGCAGGTTCCTAAATAATTCATACAATGGATTAAGATTTGATAGTCACTCAGCGCTAAGAGGGGACTCCACGGGGGATGATTAAAAATGTTTCAAGTGAATTCCTTAATGTGCGAGCTATAGTGTGCTGTCAGGCGTTATGGTGCAAAAGAACGACTCTAGCAATCCTCATCTTTTGTTCAGAATCGCCCTTTCCAATTTTTTTATGATCTCACCATTTACATTTACATTCATTGTCGTACCACATTTCAGGAAATCACCAACAATACGCTTTTCTAATCACAAAAATTATTGTTGCTTGGTTTCAACATTTGA
Source organism: Limonius californicus (assembly GCA_014611495.1). NCBI lineage: Eukaryota > Metazoa > Arthropoda > Insecta > Coleoptera > Elateridae > Limonius > Limonius californicus. The sequence continues at coordinate 14,689 of JABXWE010008879.1, read as the reverse complement.
GAACGAAATCAAAGTCTCGTCGCCAGTTACAATGTAATTCAGGTACTCATCGTCCTCATCTTCATAGCGATGTAGAAAGGTCAGTGCAAGTTGCATAAAGTTTGTGGTAGTATATAAAAAACGGAAATGTTATGATATCTGAATCCAGAACTTCTATTTATTTCTAATCTAATCATTTTAGTATGATAACTTAGTAATTGTATAATTGTATAATTGTATAAGATAAGAGTACAAAATCCAAAATATGTTTGCAAAGTCAGTTATAGGGCAGTTTAAATTTATTCGAAACTACGTTCGGTTCTTCTTGTAGGTATCATATTCTAATTACGCAACCACAGCTAATCTGAATATTAAATGCTGCTCATGAATGGACTTCCTTGGAAGTTGCTCAAAACTTGTCTGAATAGAATGTATATAGATAGATACGTAAATGCTGATATACAAAACAGATAAATAAATGACCAAGCCTTATCAGTTGTATAAAAATAAACAACATGATGCTATTTATTGAAAGTAGTGGTAGCATTAGTTATGTTGTACTTCCGACCTTTTTTACAAAAAGGGATGCTGTAAAACGTTCTTGTAGTTTAACGATAGGGCGTTTGTGGTATTCCTGACTCTTTTAAGCACAGGGACATTTTACACATATTCGGTGCGTCGAAAGGTTGTTTAGAATAGACAATTAGATTATCTATGTTGACGTTGTGTTCGAACAATTTGTAGGTTTGGATGACGGAATGCACTATATTCCACAATAATGGGTTCTTTCGGCATACATAGTTAGTTGCATTACATACGATAACATCTTGTATGTGTGTTACATTTAGTACTGTAGTTATCGTTTTCTTTCTTCTGAGTTGGCTATGTAATGCATCTTATTCCAGATTGATATAAAGGCTAGTTGTTCTATTTTTCGTTTAAGATTCCCTTCATTATTGAGGTCGTTCCAACAGTTGTACCATTATTAGGATGCTTAATTATTTAATTTATTTCACTCCTTATTCACACAGCGTACTTCTGGTGTACAACATTATTTATTCAGGATCCTCCTAATGGTCAATGTATCCCCTAAAATTATAATAAGTAGAAGAGGTGCCACCGCTTAGACGGAATTGTGACACATAAACGATTGTATGCCTATTAGCTTTTTAATAATTAAAGCTGTTTTAGAACACAACTGCAAGGGACGAGGCGTGTGGATATTCTGTGCTGCATACACGTAAATATTAGTTACATCAACCTTTTACGAATCACCTCTTGGACACGTCATTGCATTTTATATATAATATATTATACCATAAGATATAAATAAAGACATAATCAAAGTAAAGACATAATAAAACTAAAGACGCTTGGCGCTAATACGGCCAGCCTGACATTGGGACGCTCTCGGCCCAAATTTAAGACTCGGTCTTATCCTGACTATTATGCGATGTTCCTGGGATAGGGTCTACCGGAGAATCCGGAATCACACATCAGCTGTCAGTCAAAATATTATAACTATTTGTACAAGCACCAGCAAATGGTCTAAGTTTAAACTGTAACCATCCAGGTGTAATAAACCAGAAAATGACTAAGGCATACGACCTGTCGTCTTAACCATCCAGGTTAAACAAATCGAGTGTGATATCTGCCAGAAGGCGCAAAAGGCCCAAGCATCAGCACTAAAGTTGTAACAAAACGTCAAACTCAAACCGCTAACACGGCTGCTCATAAAAATGAAAGAAGCATAGACACATACCGTATAGTGATCGTCATCAAGGACATAACTCTCAAGGATATCTGCACAGTCTTCCGGATTCCATTCCTTAGCCCAAAGGCGCAATTTACAAGCAGCAGCTGATGTCAATCTAGTAGATTCTGCAACATTTCCAACCCGTCTAAGTTCATATCGGTTATGTGGCAAAACATTAGTCACTTCGTATGGTCAAAACCAACCAGACTCGAACTTTGTGGGTTTGAGCGTTTCCCGTGAAACTAATACGTCATCATTAATTTTAAACGCCTGTTGTCTTTTTGAATGTTTTGCTGCGTAATTTTCCTGTCGCGCTGCATTGTCCCCAAGGCGTGCATTTACAAATTGCCGCCATTTTTCTTGTTGCAAAGCAGACGATGGAATTTTATCGTCGGAAGCGTTGTTAATAATACGTTGGATCTCTGGTAATCTATTGTCGCAACCAAATAAGGTTTGAAAAGGGGTTCGTTTCGTTGTTTTGTGTACCGTAGAATTAATAATTAGTTGAATGCGAGATACAAATGTGCTCCATTCGGCTGTTACTTCAGCTTGTACGCGTAATAGATTGGCAACGAAACGCTGTACCTTTCGGCTTGACCATTAGCTTGATGTACGTAGGGCGTAATGAAGTGCCATTCAATGTCCCATTCACTCAAAAAGTCATATTTTTGGGCATCTCGCAATGAAGTACCATTGTCAGTAACAATACGAGCCGGGGTACCCACAAGAAATATGATGGTTTGAAGACAATCTACAATTTCATCGGTTTTCAAACTTTTAAGTGCATACAGAAAACAGTATTTGGAATAAGCGTCCACTGCCACAAAGATATGGGTAAATCCATCTTCAGTTTTTGGTAAAGGTCCAAAGCAGTCGATATGAATAGTATTGAAAGGTATGGCTGGCTTCGGAATCGAGTGGACATCGAAAAAGGTTGTTCTAGGTACCTATTCTTTTTCGGGTGAGGCAGGTTAAACACGAATCAATATATTTATACTATTTGACGCATTTTTGGAAACCGAAAGTGAGAACTTATACTGAGAATGGTTTTATCCAGTCCAACATGATCTTGTCCGTCATGATATTCTTTTAGCAACGCATAACGTGCATGTTTTGGTACGAAATTATGAGTAATTTTGTCAGAATTTATTTCGCTCAAATGACACAATGTACTGCCTATCAGACAAAATTGCTTTTTATCTAGTTCTCCGTTAGCCAATTTTTCTTTTAACTTTAACGTCTCGCCGTCTGCACTTTTTTATATTGATAGAAAAACCATGGAACTTAAGTGTCGTCAAAACTACACGAAGGCTTTTAAGTCCTTCATGCAAAGTTACCGAGGGTATCAGTACATCATCTAAGTGCACTAAAGCGATGCCTTTCTGGATCTCATGACATGAAGCAATGTTAATTGCACGCTGAAAAATAGAAGGGGCATTAGCCAAACCAAACGGCATACGCAGATATTCATATTGCCCATCAGGGGTTGTAAACGCTAATTTTTCCACAGAATCTGGGTGTACTCTAATATGATGAAATCCAGCGGCCATGTCAAGGGTTGTGAAATATTTACTGCGGCTAAGACTACCAATTTGATCATCAATGCGCGGTATGGGAAAACGGTCTTTTACCGTTATACGGGTTAAGGCCCTAAAATCGCATACTAAACGTGATGTGTTTTCCTTTTTTACCAAGAGTACAGGGTTAGCGTATGGCGATTGTGAAGGTCTAATAATAGAATTTTCCATAAGATCTTTGATTGATTGTATTAGGAACAATTTCTCGTTCAGCCATGGAAAGCCGGTAGGGACGGTATTTTATCTCTTTATCTGATGTGAGACGTATTTTAAACTCGCCGGTGGTAATAGGTGAGAGGATTTTATTACCACTTGTGGTAATATCTTCATATTCAGTTAATAAGAGATCAAGTTGATCAGTTACGGTGGTATGAGGGAAGTATTCGAGCGACGGTACTGTGTGATTATATTTAAGAGTAAAACCAGGTATGTGCAAATAATCTAAACCAATTATAGCATCACAAGGAATTGCTTCGTTAGCCACTAAACTCATTTTTAGTGGAAATTTGTATTCATTGAATGAAATTGTAACATTGATAGCATAATTTGAGCGAAAAGAATTGTTAACTGTACTTTTAATTACCACGAGCTCTGTGACAGGTGCTGACAACATGTTTCGCACTAGATTTTCTCGCAACAATGAAACCTGAGCTCCAGTATCTAGCAGTACATTATAGTTTTTACCACCAATAACAAGAGAATATAAAGACAGATTTTTGTCTACTTCATTTAGAGGAAGAGGGTGACACATATTAACCTGCTTACGATTATCAATCCGCCTTTTATTAAAACATTTATCAACAGTATGACCCGTTTTCTTACAAAAATCACAACGTACTGTGACATTCCTAGAAAATGAACTAGGTCCATGTGTTTCACCTCTTTTGCGTTTTAGAAATGGAGCGTGGCATGCAGATTTTCGGTGACCTAATTGACCACACCCAAAACATTTAATGGAATAAGTGCTTGTGGACAAAGCAATAGGCATATTACTAATTTGATTGTTACGCCAGTTTAAATTTGATTTCGACTGTATACGTGATAATTACGCTATCAAAAAACTAGCTGTTAAATGGCCAACTTGTGTCAATTGTGCTTGCAAAGCCACATCTTTTTTGCCAAAACAAATTAAGCTGACAAGTTGTTCTTGTGTAAACTGAACACGTAATGCGTTTAACTTTTGCAACTTAATACAACCATAAAATCCGTATGTTGGACAAGAGTCAGAACTGTATGTTATTGCATCATAAGTTAGATTGCCAAAATTAGCACTACTGGCGAAACATTCCCACAAATCCTTTTTTAAATTAGGCCATGAACGGCGGTCTACAGGGTTCCAGCTGGCAAGCCACTCACGTGGCTCTCCTTCAAAACAACGTGATATTCTAGCCATTACATTGCCGTCATTCCAGCCTAAATCAACAAACATCTCGGAAATTTCATTCTACCATTGTTGTGGAGTAAAGTTACGGGATCTCCCGGCGCAGCTGATCGCGAATCCGCTCTCTCCAAAAATCCAAGCAGCAAAGTTTCCAACGTTGACACAACCGCTTCATTCTGTTCACTCATTGTTCTAAACGTTAATTTTCTACCACAAAAATACACTGATATTTTTATAGCACGTTGGGCAATCCCACTTCTGATATTAGCTTTTTAATAATTAAAGCTGTTTTAGAACACAACTACACGGGACGAAGCGTGTGGTTATTCTGTGCTGCGTATACGTAAATATTAGTTACATCAGCCTTTTACGAATCACCACTTGGACACGTCATTGCATTGATATATAATATATTATATCATAAAATATACATAAAGACATAATCAAAATAAAGACATAATAAAACTCAAGACGCTTGGCGCTAACAATGCCCTAGCGTAGCTCAGAGGAGGAGGGGGTTTTCTTTTGTAAAATACACCGCGCTTAAATCTGATCAAACTGCGGGATAAAGTCATAATAAATAACGGTACCAACGGGAAGATCACTAGATCCGGCACTGCTCAAGTTCTACGTTACTTTGAATGGCCAATCCGAAGGTTGTGCGTCATGGAACTTACCTTTTCACGTAATTGTTCCTAATAAAAATGTTAATTTACTAGTCCCATAAACAACGCGGCGCAAGAATCACTCTCAGCTGCCCTTATACGAATCTCCGCATTACTTTTAACAGAGATAAAAATAAAATAGAGTTGAGTTTAATAAGGCATTTAATTAAATTAAAGAAGCTGAGAAAATACACGCAAAATGGTTAAATGATTATACTTTGGTAACGAACAAAAATCAACATTACTAAAAACACCGTTGGAAACGAACAATCTTGGCTAATAATACCTGCAAAAAAGATACTGCAGAAAGGCCTTGTACACACAGTATTTTTCTGTATTGGTAAATTTTTTCGAGTAAAACATACGAAATATAAACTAGTTAGAGACGATTTCACAATCAACGGGGTGCGTTTCAGTCGGCTACCCTTCGGTAAACTAAATGGAGCGGAAGCGTGGGTAACAAAGGTTTAGGAAATTTACCTTTTTGGATGGAAAACTGGCCTCCCAGGGGACGTAAAGCTTGAGTCAGTCCCTGGGTGTAGTGGTGCAGTTTTTACAGTTGCTTCTCTCGAAACTGCTTGCGTTTGGCAGACTTTCCAAATCGGTACTATAAGCAGATATTTTCGGAATTTTTGGGAAACCCCTTTTCCGGACGTACCGTGAATGGTAACTCAGAAAGCTAAAGTAATTATGTATTGGTAAATTACATTGAATTGGATGCCCGGAGGCATTTTTAAATCTGCGTAACACTCAGGTCGAGAGCTGATACCTGACGTCCGTCTTCTCCCCGCACGTAACAATGTGCTCCGCTTAATGGTTCGTTTGCAGATAGAAACTTAGCGCATACAGGATGCGTTCAATAAAAGCGGCCGAACGTCACAGAGGATAATATTTATCTTGATTAAATCGTAGAGTAGGGTAGCAGTTTAGTTTGAAAAAATTTGCTTTTATGTTACTTTAGTTTTGTTTAATGTGTTTTCCCGTTACAGTTACATATTGGATTGTTTTATTGTTATTTTTTAAATACCTAAGGAAATTAAAAAAATTCTTTATCTCAATAAATCTGTGAACTATTATGAATGATATTATTATTAAATAGCAAACATCTGAATAAGCTCAAAGGTTAATGGAAAAAAATAGGTTGCTGTTAAAATTACTTGTTTTGCTTTTTCAATCAATAATTTTATGCGATTATTATACATATTGTTGAAAAGAAAAATGATTCTCCTCACCATGATAGGAACAAAATCTGCACTTTTGTTTAAAAGCATTTCAAGTTATGCTATCAAATGCTACTGAATAAAAAACGCTTCCATGGTAGTTCTAACTCTTCCTAAGCTGTTTATCGAAGTAGTAGAACTTTAGTTTATCAAGTATACAATTGTTCACCTTATCTGTTGCAATATTTAAAATTAATTTAACTGTGGTTATTCGGATAGAGATTATACATTTCTCGTAAACCCACTGCGGGTAAAAAGTAGGAGACCGTTTTGAATGTAGGCCATTCTATCAATTTCTGAGACTAGAAAGTACTCCAAAAGAAATAAGGCGCAACTTTAAAATTTCTAAGGCAGCGGAGGAGCCTCGAGGAAAGATATCTAATATAGTACAGTACGGCAACAAAAACGTCAACAGATGGACACATAGTTTGTACTGTGTAAATGTTTCTTAATAATCACCAAATTATAATGCTTGAAACAGCTACAAAAATTGCTATTTCTTCTAGTATAGCGGAGCGGATCCAGAAGGACCCTCTTCTTTTGTCAAAGTAAAATACCTTTATGATTTTGACCACCAAATAGTAGTACAATAATCTATGAAAAATCATGCCCTAAAGCAGCCATGAGATAAATTTTTGTAACACATTGTAATAGGTAATTAACGCAATTCGTCACTATGGCGCAAAAACGAAGCAAAAATCCATTCAATGGAACAGTAAGAATTTACACAACCAGAAATCTTAGTAAAACGATTACATTGCTGGAGCCCGATCTCCTCTTGACAACACTTCCTCGCACAATGCGAAATAAAAATGGCTTGTTTTCCTATTCTTCTTCTAATTTACAGTAGCGCTCAAAATGATTTCACACTTACAAAATAAAGAATTATTGCTATTAGAAGGTTATTTCACTAACACTTATATAATCAATATATTGCGCCAAAGCCAAACAGATAATTGAAACGTTGTTGTATTTCTTACCTTATTCCTGTGGGCTTCGGATGTCCAGCGGTTAAGCACACTTGCCTACAGATCCAAGGGACACGGGTCGTTCCTGGCTGAGATCGGTGTGATTTTTTAGCGGGAAAAAATCTGTAAGTGGGGCCCCTGTTGGATAACAAGTAAAGCAGTAGATTCCGTGCTACTGCGATATGTGACACTGTAATCATCACTACTGGGGCTGAAACTGCCCCAGAGAGGCGAAATTCATAGTTAGGGAGTACAATGGGCCAAATATAGCGTAAGTGCGTATTAGAGATGCTTGAAAAATCGCGTCCTAGATGAAAAGCTATTACAAATTCTAAAGAAAACCGGAATTGACGATAGAGACGTTCGTATCGTCGCCAACTATTGCAATTAGCGCGAAGGACTATAATTGCTAATGGACACAATAGATACTACCGGTGAGCAGAATGGAATTTCTCTTAACGCAAGAAAGACCAAATACATGATATAAGCAAAAACTACGTACCGCAAACGACAATATATATCGAAAATACTCAAACAGTAAGAGTTGGTAGATACACATATCTAGGAACTAATATCAATGAGCAATGGGACCATTTAGTGCAAGCAAATGTAGAATAGAAAAAGCACAAGCTGCTTTTATTCAAATGAAGAAAGTTCTAATGGGCCGAGACATGAACTTACTACAGAAGATCAGGATACTGAGGTACTATATCTTCTCAACACTACTCTACGGCGGGGAATCGTGGACGTTAACTGACGCACCTGAAAAGAAGTTAGAGGCGTTTGAGATCTTAGGAGTACCGTGAACTAACCGAGTGACGAATCTGGAACTTCTAAAACGCATGGATAAAGATCCAGAGTTACTACGAAATCTTCAATACTTTGTCCACGTTATCTGGAATAACTAAAGATACCGCATATTGCAACTCATTCTGGAGGGAAAAGTGATGGGGAGAAGAATTTACGAAAATAGTTTAGTGCCACCTTCTTGGAATAATTTCGACGAGCTGTAGACAAAGTACAGATCTCTATGATGATAGCTAACATTCGGAACGAATTACTACGCGAAGGAGAAGAAGAAGATCTCGCCTAATCAAAATTCAATACAATACAAAATTCCTTATCCCTAAAACCAACACTCATAACAAATTAAATTTCAACTGATTCATATAGTGAAGAAAATATAGTCAAAATATTCTAAAATATGATGGTGTGAAATCATTTTCAGGGCTACTGTAGTTGGGCTGGAAAGATTTAAAACACTTTAATAGTATAAAATTCTATCTTGTACTGCTGATATTGTCCTACCATTCTGCAGAAACGAATACAATCACGCGTCCCTATCCTAATAAATTGCATATACATTTATAAACTATTTAGAAAATAGTGAGATGATTCCAAACTAATTAAAGGCAATTAAAAAAAAGCCTTATAAAGAATTCTGTTGGCATTAGCAGTATACAAACACATTTCTTCTTTGAATTTGCAAAGATGCAAAATATCATCATAGAGGAAACGAACGAAGTTATCGGACCTAACGCTGTTCAAATTTTTTTATCATAAAGAAAGCGCTTTTAAACGAGTAATTGAAAATTGGAAAAATTGACGTCCAAACGCGTACTTATGAAGAACAAGTCTAGCAGACACAAGACCTTATTCCATTGAATTAGCCAAATTCTGATTCAAAGCTGCTAGTATAAGCATATGTATTTCCAGTATGTGAGGGAGGCTGTTTAGTTTCAGACGCAGAAGATGTAGAGCACGAAAAAGCTACTCATTTCTGAGTAACGCCAACGTTTGGCGCAGTCCAAGAATCATCGGAACTGAACCACAATCTTACTGGCAATACGTATATCCGAAGGTGTTCCGAGGAGAAACATTCACCAAAATGCGTACTTCCAACAATTAACTGTACAACTGCTGCTGTGATATGGAGTTGCAGAGCTTGCAAAAATGCAAATTGCTAATCAGGAACAAGGACTCGCAAATCAAATTTCTAAAATAGTTAAAATTGGAATAACATATTGTTCAAAGGTGGAGCCCTCAGTCTTAACCACTATTATGTAATTTTAAATTCTCAATATTTGTCGTTCCAACTGCGATTCTTCTTTAACCAAAATTTATCCAAAGAATGGCTGAAAATATTTGATTCATTAAAGATATAAGTATTATTATTATTTTATAATCCATTGGCAATTAAGAGAACTGGTACTACCACACGTATGTACAACTTATTTGGTTAGTGTTTTGCTTGATTCGGATGTCTAAAGACCTTTCAACTCATTCATTATTATTTTTTTATCACGCTTTTGTCACCGTTATAGTTTACATCAATTAATAGAATCTATCAGCGATGAAGAACATCTGTCGTTTCATATACTTTTGAGTTTGTCTTTATAAAAAATGAAGTTATGATTTTTAGTTTTTTTAATACCCTTCCCAATAAACATAATACAAATAGACGCGCCCACCAGCGATGCTGACGAAAATGTCCTAGAAAACTTCTACGCTACTCTTGAATTAACAGTAAGGATGATACCTAAAAAAAAAATAACAATGATCATCGGTGATTTTATTGCCAAAATAGGATCAACAGCAAATGATGATCACATGAGAAATATAGTGAAAAAATTCGGTGTTGGCACAAGCAACGAACGGGGAGAAAAATGTCTAGAATTTTGCACAAATAACGAGCTACCAATTACGAACATCATGTTCCAATATCACACAATGGAAAGCAGATAGATACAAACAACTGCAACGTGATACTCAAACGGCATGCATAAGAGACAAAAACGAATACTTAAAGAATCTCTGTACAACATTGCAAACGCACGCAGACCAAAGTAACACTAAAGATCTATTTAAAACTATTAAGCAAATAACTAGCCAATTCACCCAAAGAACATGGGCAATAGCAAACATAGATGGAATAAGAGTAACTGAAATTAACAAGGTTCTAGAGGAATGGAGAAGATATTGCAAACAACTATTCATCGAAGCAGAAGGACAACAGTATATACCCAATGAACATACTACAGAACTAGAGACCAGAGAACAGATCCTAAATGTAAAACAACTAATAGGAAAAGCTATAAAATATAACTGCCATTATATCTTTGCTTTGTTGGCTACAAGAAACCTTTCGATAGCATAAAATGGGATGAGCTATGGACGATATTAGCAGAAATGGGGGTACCGAAACACATCATCACCCTGATAAAAAATCTATATCAAAACAGTAAGGCAGTAGTAAAAACTGACAACTGTCTGTCAAACGCTTGTGACATCAAAAGAAGGGGTCAGGCAGGGATGCATACTGTCCCCCCTCCTGTTTAGAGAGAGAAAAACCACGGACAACTGGGAAGGAGGTTTGACGATTGGCGAGATAAAAGTTAGTAACCTACAATGTGCAGATGATACTGTACTGCTAGAAATAGTTGAAAAGTTAGAAGACGTAAGCCATCAATACGAACTAGAAATAAACCACAACAAAATAAATTTAATGATCATAGACAGGAATAATGGAACACAATGGACTACAAAGTGGTGAATAGCTTTGTGTACTTAGGATCAACAATAAGTAATGAAATCCGCTGCGAATTAGAAATTAGAACGAGCATATACACTGCACGCAACACTATGACTAAATTACAGAAAGTGTGGAAGGATAGACAAATCACAATGAATACAAAAAAGTCAATAGTAGAAGCACTGAAGCAATACTGACGTATGGTTCTGAAACACGGACCATAAAAAAGGCCGATAGTAGATAAATAGATGCCTTTGAAATGTGGGTCTGGAGACGCTTACTCAGAATACCGTGAGCGGCACATAGAACCAATGTATCAGTTTTAAAAGAAATCGAGAGCCCCAACCGACTCTCCAGCAGAATAAATGCAAATATAGTAAAATACTTTGGCCACATATATAGAAGACTCAGCAGTAACCTAAAGAGACTAATCGTATAAGGTACAGTAGAAGGAGCTGGAGCGAGAGGAAGATCACCAAAACGACTGTAATATCAAATAAAGACACTAACGGACAAATCTCTTCATGAAGCCATGAGTACAGCTGGTAACAGAGAAATATGTAATGAATCAATACTGTAATACAATAAAGTTTCTGCACAGCCGTTTGTATGTTTTTATCGGATATTGATTAACAATTTATATGCTGAAACTTTCAGAAACCGCAAAAGAAAAACAACTAATGTTCACACCATATTTTGACGGCCTGGAAATAATTTATAAATTTGCTAATACAGGAGCGTCTAAGGTACTTACGGTTCAAGTCAGTTACGCTATTTTATGTTATACCAAGGAAAACGAAAAATAAGAAGTAAATCGAAATAATTAATTCTGTGTAACATCAGTAAGCCGGCCTCGGCGGTCTAGTAGGTAACACACTTGCCTTTAACATAAGCATTTGCATAAGGGACACGGGTTAGAATCCGGCCGAGGTCAGTGAGATTTTTCTGGCGAAGAAAAATCTAAAAGTTTTCTATATTGCGCACTGCGCAGGGTGCTTGAAAAAACGCGTGCTAGATCTCACTCATTTAAAAAAAGGAAAAAAAAACAGCAGAAGTAGAAGAATTGGAACTGCTCTGAACTATAATTAACAGTGGTCTTCTACTTCTTTTACTGAATGTACGGTCCAATACAAGAAGGAAGAAAATGGAGGACCCAAATAAACTACGAGCTAAGGGAGCTGCATGAAGGTCCGGATATAATTCCCACAATAAAGGTAAAAGTCCAAAAAATGCACAAAACGGAGAACCAGAAGGGACAATGCGCAAGGACCGGCCTAAGAAAAGATAGAGTACATATGTAGCAGATAACTTCAGAAAGTTGATAGTAAGATGGAGGAAGACAGAAGGAAGATCCTAGACAGAAAATAGTGGCAGAAACTCACTGCACGGATTGTACAGGCACATCTACCTTTAGATCCAAGGGACACGGGTTCCAGTCCGGCTGAGGTTGGTAAGATGTTTCTGGCGAAGAAAAATCTAAAAGTCTTCTGTCGGATAAGAAGTAAAGCTGTAGGTCCCGTGCGGTTGCGATGTGTGACACATTAAAAATTACTACTGGAGTTTAAACTACCAGAGACAGGTAAAATTCATAGTTAGGGTGTACAATAATCCCATGCACTTCTTAGAGGTGTTTAGAAAACAGCGTCCTAGATTTTACTTATGTAAAAAAAGAAGAAAAACAGTAGAAGTAGAAGAATTGGAAGTGCTGTGAACTATAATTAACGATGACCTTCTTCTTTTTGTACTGGATATACGATCGAGTACAAAAAGGAGGAAAATGTAGGACCCAAATGAACTTTTAGCTAAGAGAGCTACACAAAGGCCTGGGTATAACTGCCACGGTAAAGGTACATCAGTTAAAACGGTTATTACTCCTTACCAGCATGAAGAACGATCAAGATCCAAAGAATGTATAAAACGAACAAGTGAAAGTGAAACGGATGAAGAAATAGGGGAAGTTCTAAATAAAAAATAATGGAAGACATTCATTAAGCGGCCAAGATTCTACATTGATTGTACAGAGAATGACGAATGGTAAATTGTCAATGATCATAATTGTTAGGAATCTATAACATTCACATACATTGCGTGCTTCATAAATTTCTGCATATTTTGTTATTGTTTATTAAGTGTTAGCTGTAATAATGATATAACATATTAAATATGTTCGAATTACGGCTTGTAGATTACAATAATTTGACATTTTCATAACTAAATAGATGCAATTTGTTTCATGTTGATCCAGTAAGTGAATATCATTTCATGATAAAGACGTATTTATGCTGAGAATTATCTACTGTCCGTCATATAAAGACGAGAGTTGCTGCTAATATTGAAAGTTTCCAAGCGCAGACGATATGGCAGAAGTTACTGATTGCGTGGCTTGCTTAATTCGACCCCTTTTGGTAATGGGTTCCGTTTGTGGATCTTCTGTGATGTCCTTCACGTGCCCACATATTAAAAATCCGTCAAGTTCTACAAAATTTGTGCACTCCCAAGTATCTTCTCTTATTTCATTATTATTTTTCTTATCGCTTTTTGCCATGATGATGAACTGCGTGTACGATATGTTTATCTCCGTTGATGAATTAAACATGTTGCTGAAGTTAACACAAGTTCTGCTGTCTGGGGGTGGACTCATTTTTGCTGTTTTTGGATTAGTTAAACACAATCAGAAGATCCTGGAACTCAATGGCCTTACTTCCATTTTAGAAAATCGTCGCAATTATGGATTTCGCGCGTTCTTTAATGCTCCAATGACGAAAAAACTTCAACGAAGATGTTATCTACTCGTGGTTTTCGTAATTAGCGGTCAGTTAAATAACACGTTGATAATGTTGGATCAACATAAGGGCGGTGGTACAGCTCTATTGGTGTTTAATTTATCGTTAGTTTTGATGTACTCCCACATTTATTCTATGTCTTTCTACCAATTGCTGTTTGGAAACTGTTTGTACAATATAATATTTGCTAAATGTTTCAATCGTGTAAGAAGTGTACTGCAGCAACGAGCTTATCAAGAAAACATATATTTTGTCCAGAAAGGAATCGTGCAAGTAGTACCAAAAGAATTCTCCGTTGAAGATAATCTGAAGAGATTAAGATGCCTGTACATGAGCTTAATTCACAATTATAAACAGCTTAACAAATTTCTTCAGCCTGCTATACTGTTATGGTGGATAGGTCTGATAGCAATTCTTATAATTAACTTCTACCTACAAGTAGTCACTAGCGCGGTCTCTGGCGATATGAGCACAGTTATATCAAGTTATGGTATTGCTGTCTTCGTAATCGTATACCTGGCTCATACGGAAAGACTTAATGTTGTGGTAAGTTTTGTTTTAACTTATGAGTACAATACATAGTTTGTTCTACTAATAATGATTGATGGTTTCTGTTTTATTTTTTACTTGTAGTTATGGTTTGCTAGTTGTTCCTGATTGCTTGTATTGTTCCAAACAAAAAAATATCTTTGGGTCTCTATAGGAAGCAATCTGTGGCGCGCGTTATACCCTAATGTATTCAAACCGTTATTACTATTTTATCTACTCACGACTTAATCTATGATTGATTTCAGCTGGCGTCTCAGTTGCTTGCACATACATTTATGT
>JABXWE010008878.1:0-29618 GCA_014611495.1 Limonius californicus | reverse complement strand
TATGTATGAATGTAAGAATTTACGTTATTACAAATTCAAACAGGTGATTTATCAATAAATCATTGCTCCTGGAATTCCCTCAATCTACGCGATTCGTAACAATTCAGTTTCGAACAAATAAGTTCTGCTTTACCTTGCTTAGTTTATTACTATTATACTAATCTGGCTTGTATATTGAAATCTCGGGTTCACGGAAAGCTCTCTAATTAGCTGACTAAATTTCCTCCAGTCTTTCTAAGTAGAAAACGGAATTTAAATTCTCTCCCACAGATTTGCACAAATTAATTCTCCGCGACAGAATCTGTGGATAGCTTTGAATTATTTGAAATGCTCTAAAGCAAATCAAAATTCACTAACGGGACTCACAAGAATTTGGCGTTTCGTGAAATTCCTCCACGAATCAAGACAAATCTTGTACAGGGTGTTCAATCAACAACAGTGGGTATTACAATTGAGATACGGCACCAATTCAAACACTGATTCTCTCAACTATAATAACCTTTCTACAGAATTATGTATGGCCGCTTTCACGATTCAAACACCGGAAAATGGTCGATACATATGTCTGCACAGGGAAAACGTACTACAGGGCACTCAAATAAACAAGCAAAGCAAGTCAAACCTTAATCTCTACTAACTTTACTGTTACAAATGTCCTGGTAATTCTAGCGTTTTCGAACGGTGGTACGCTGCTTGAGTCGACCCCAAAGGCTACCTGCTCTCGCTGTGCACTGGCTCGCCCTGCTGCGGACACGATCACTAGAAAATCAAAATAATTAAACGTGTGAATACAACTGTAAAACACTGGAAAAATATGAATTCACTTTTAGGTAATTATTAGGAATTGTTAAACGGATTTATACTGGGCTGGTTATTTACAGGAACGGATTTTTAAACACTGGAAACTTTAAGAATATTCTTAAAGAAAACGGCGGTATATTTTCTGACTTTTGAGGGAATCAAGAGCCAGGAAAATAAAGATGATTTAAATGGCTGGGCGGACGGTTTCATAGGAAGCACTTTTCCACTTCCGTCATGCGCGCTCCCCTCTCGGCTGGAGAAAGGGACGCTTGTTCTCGGCTATTTTACGTCACGGTGGTTCCAGATGTATGTTATTGAAGCCCTTATCTTCAAAATGTTGTTACTTGGTGGACTTGGTAATTAAAACCCAATTATTCACTAGACAACATTTTAGGCCCGTTACAATGTATTTTAAGAATATTTAGTGCCTAAGCTGGTTGCGGTCTTTAATGATCATATAATACATCACTACACGCACTGCGGAAATAATTTACCTATGTCTTCCAAAAGTAAACACTTTTACTATGGATTTTAGAGAAAGGGCAACGCTGTTACATTTATGGTCATATTCACTTCATATTATACACACTGCTTTTAAAATATTTCATATCTACCCCCATAAATATAATTGTTATCTGGTTGCTAATAATTTCTTAGGATACCTCACCGCAGCATCATAGATATTAATGTCAAATTAGCGACTAATGGATCAACAAGAACAAAAATAGAAATTTACAATGGCACCAATCTTTCATGTAAACTCTTCCATACAAAATATTTGTCATTGTTAAATACGCAGTTGTCAATTTGTACTGCAATTAAAATAGAACTTAGCTGTGCATTGTAGTGACATACATAATGTAGATGCGAATTTTTCTACGAGAAATTCGACTCTCGCATGATAGTCGAAACGATACGAGAAATTAACCATACGAGACGAGAGTCGGATCATTTCTCGTCTCATATTGCGAGAGCACTACTGGTCACCGTTACGCTAACAAATTTTCGAAAGCAGTTTATCAGTATCCTTGCTTGGAAATATCGAAAATCCTAAAATTATTTGGTGAAAATTGTCGGCAAAACGATGACAATTTCTACTGTACATGACTACTTGTCATATTATATCTAAAGTGTTCTATTTCACTTTCAGGTGACTTGATGGACATTCTGGCTCTAACGAATTCAGCAATCAACTTCATACTGTACTGTTCCATGTCTCGACAATTTCGATCAGCTTTTCAAGAAGCATTTCGACCGAAACTACTAAATCGTTGGCTTCCCGTGACCCAGCATTCTCCGGAGATGAATGGAGCGGAAACGCAAGTGACACAAGTTTAGCAGAAGGTTAAAATTAACGAATCGGCTAAAACAAACTGCAAGTGCCGAATGTTCGAAAGTAACCGCCCTTTGTTTAGAATTAAGAGTGAACAAACCGAACTTTAAATTTAAGTGTTTAAATGTGATACCGACTAGTGAAACGGAAGAATTTATTAAATTTTGTGATTACTCATTTTCCATGGATGACAACATCATTGGATGTTGTTTTCAAAACAATTTTCCCGCGCGTTTGCTATACTAGCTGCGTCTCCTTTTCCAGTTCAATCTAGGCAAACACCAACACATTAGTAATTTTTAATATCCCCAAAATTGCTTAGCAGCGATCAAAGTTAATTTCGTGCATTATTAATGTAATTACATGTTAATTGATATTTTCCTTATTACACACTCGAGTACGAAGTAAAAGTCGTCGACCTATGCGAGAGCCCCGCATAGGTGCACTTATTGTAAGTAAGATTTTGTGTCGGTTTTGTAATTAATCTCGCAAAACAATAATCAACCACCCTCTGAAGGGTAACTGCAAGTGATGTGAAAATCGAGAGCTGTAAAAGGATCCCGCGTGTGAAGTAGCTACCTCAAATTGCCACTCAAATATTTTCCCCTGGAGAAACTTGAGGAAACCACACATAAACTACCTACACCGTTCTTTTTCTCGAAAAGCGGTTGAACCAATTTATTTTTAAAGTATATGTGTAGCACCTAATTTTAAAATATATAAGAAGTAAACGACATCTGAACTTTTGGAATGCTTTTTCTTTTATATACACGACTATATTATCTACATTTATATTCATAGTTTTTAGCCCAACTGTAGGAAATCAGTGTACATGTTCAACTATCATTCGCTTAAACTAAGTAAAAATGCCTTCTTTAGTGTAGAGTAGACGAACACATAAAAAATTACAAATACTAAAAAACAATTTTCCGGATTTAAAAACAGCAAGTTGAAAATTTGTCAATGTTTCACAAATTGTATGTCCTATCAACCGAATGAAAATTTATTTTTTATCAGTAAATAGAGCATAAACTGAAAAGACCTTCAAGTACCCTCTAGAGGATGATTGGAGGCTTATCCTCCACTTTTTACAGCAAGCCACCCGCTTAATCAGTACGTATGCAGCAGCACACCATGAAAAAGTGTAATGCCCAATCCCATTAAGCTATAATGTTGAAATTAATATGATAATGGAAGGGGATTAAAGCAAAGAGGGTTTTGAATTACACTGAAGTTACTGGAATACCAAAGTTCTGTTCGGACATTAGCAGACCTAAAATTGCGAGATTCAGAAAAACTTCCCTTTGAGACACACATAAATCTGGAATGTCTACTTCAATGTATATTCAGGGGTTGTACTACATTGTGCAAATGTTTTAATTAAAAAAAATTATTATACTCTGGAATCAGCATGGGAAATTAAAATTCGCACATGCCAATACCACTGTTTGTAAAATAATAAAAACAGTGGTGAACATTATCCATAAATTAATTAAATTTCTGAGGCTTCACTAACAAATAACTGCACTTTAATTGCTCTGCTTGAGCACCAAAACATATTTCAACCAGGTTCGCTGCAAATCGCAATTAAAATGTCCTTTTTACTCGAAAATCGCTAACAATTTAATTTATAACCGCTATTTAAGCCTAGGATATAAAAGCTTACCATAACAGGAACTGGTTAGACTGAAACTCAACTACAGGCTTAATTTAACATGTTTGTAGTGCCAGACGTGATTGTAAGAATACGGAGGGTACAACAATTTGCGTCATTTGCAGTTTAATTACGCGACACAAGTAAAAACGTCGTAAATTTAATGTAATAAGGAAAATAGCACGCTTGGTTGTATAAATATTTGCAGTGTAAACTACAAAATTGTTATTATGTACAATAAAACAGATTCATATGGTGTTTAATTTTCAAGAATTTATTTGTTGAGATTTATTAACCCTTAAGTATTGTTTTAAAACAATCCTAAATCCTGGACGCGATAACAGTAATTTAGGGTTCTCATTCCAAAGTGGGCCCCAGCTGTATCCTAAATAGCTCTTTTAGCGACAGTTGATGAGATGGTAATGCATTCGTTGCTGATCGGTATTCAAATAGTATTACTTTACCATCTATAATTCTTCTTCAATTTATTCCGCGCTGAATTGGCTCGGGCAGGTTGAATGGCTCACGTATTTTTAAATTAGAATTAACTGAATTCGAAGTTATTGTTCCAGTAACTTGAGATATTGATCTGCACCTTCTCCTCAAATGGCCGCATAAGTAGGAATAACATAATTCGAGACCAAAATAAAGGTAACAGCGAATTGCTTTTCAGTAATTACGATGATTTCAAGTGGTGTTTGTAGTAAAATTCACACGGTAAACCTATTATCTTAAAATATTAATTTTAGTGATATGCTAAATCCGTTCCTGATTTCGAGATGGTCATTTCAATGCCGTGTCAGACCTTCAATAATAAAGTCTCATTTAATCATTTTCAAGTCAGAAACGTTGTTGCAGCTTTTTATGCGATGTGTAGCTATCCCAACATAACTAGATGGGTTTTCATATTTTTGAAATAACAAGCTTAGAAAATGCGCATGATTTCCATAGGCTTAATTTCCTATAAGATCATATGCGCCACTGGCATCAATTCACAGCTATTATTCGCAAGGTAGGATTACATTACTTACTATCGACCATGCGAGGGGCGTAAAAGAACTGAATTTAAATTATAGTTATTTAAAGTTGCACCGCTTCTGCATCTTATTTATGAAGTTATTGGAGAAGCAAATAGCTGATGCGATCAGAACTCACCTGGCGGCGACAGACAGGTGACAAG
Source organism: Limonius californicus (assembly GCA_014611495.1). NCBI lineage: Eukaryota > Metazoa > Arthropoda > Insecta > Coleoptera > Elateridae > Limonius > Limonius californicus. Next base: position 24,650 of record JABXWE010008878.1, on the reverse strand, counting down.
CAACAGATAATACAACACAACTACGGAAGCTCATCCACCAGCTTGGCTGTAGCCGCTCGTGGTGCACTTCTGGTGCACCAATCTTCCAAAGGGAGCTCTGAAACTGGACCAACCAGACACTCTGTTAGTCACAAGCGTCGTGATCAGCCGATGCAACCTGGCAATAATGTAACAATTATAATAATAATAATAATTCGACGTAGGAGCTTCTACGAGACCACCTCTGCCAGCTGACTACGCCCTGAATGATAGCTAGATGAATAATGATTAAACATGCCACACACATTGTCAACTCACATAGCTAGTTATAATTACTACAGTACTGTTTCCAACAACTACTTACATAGATAAACCAATATTATATAATAACAATAGTAGAACCCAGTGCTTGTGAACCACATATGACAACAAGTAGATAATACGCAACCATTCGACTCAATACATATAACACTTCGTAAGATATATACAATCATCTGGCTAGCAGTGTATACATGCATGCACATACACACGCAACGTCATTGTCGCTACACGTGAGTTTGCTATAGCAGCCCTATTGTTATAGTAAATACATAAATGGTAACACGAATTTTGCCCTTATCTCCAGTATAGGGGATAATCGTCTATCAATCAGTAGATTCGCAAAAGCTATAAATAAGTTATTAAGCAAAAATACGCAAACTGACGCCTAGCTACCAACAACACTGCCTTGGGTAGACCGCCTATGCTGGCAGCCTTTTACACTTCGCTCCCCCTTATTTATCCTTCAAGAAGAACTACTTCGCCTGCCCGAACTGTCGTTCAAACCTTCTTAATTCCCACCGGATGTTGTTATGAGCCAACAGAAATTACGTGTGCTTTTGTACATATTTATGTATTGGTTGACATTTGAATATTATCCGTAGTAGATGAAACCCACGGTCTAATTTATTAACGCAGGACCTTAATTATGTAAAAAATCGTTTAAATTCATTGCTAAGATCTAAGAAGACTAATGTAAGATTCCCAACTTTTAGGATGAAGATATATTATCAAAGTACCTTACCGGATGTAATTTCACGAGTGAACGATAATTATGATCCTGCACCCCTTCTTAGGAGTACATGCACTTGCTGTATAAACTTCTAAAATTTTACTTTAACTTAAGTTTCCGTAAGCGTCATCTGTCACCGAAAGCTTTCACTTACAGAAATTTACGACAACGTGATAATTTATTGGTTCCCGATCGCAAACTTTTATGAACTCTGTTCATTTAGACATCCTGAGTTTCTTTATTTCAGAAGTTTATATAACAACATGCTGCGCTAACTTAATATTTTTATATTCTGTCTTGTGTGAGTTCTTCGTCTTTTATGACATCTTTATAACTCTATTTTCGCAAGGTAATGGTTAGTATTTTTCAAGTGTAACTGTCACTATGTAGCATAAAAAAGTATCCACCTGCAGGAGAAAAATTAAAAAAAAAACAAATATAGAGAATGCCAAAAAGTTCCTCATTTTACGCACCAAAACTTTTGTTTCTAATATAAAATTATGCGCGTTTAAATCACTATCCGCGGGAACTTGATAAATAAAAATGTTCTGCTAATACCTTCGCCTAAGACGCAGAAATTTGTTTACGATTTTTAGGGACATGATGAGATCAGAAAAATACGGAGGTCATTTTAGGATGTAATAAGGCTTATCTCTTCTTGACCTACTATGAGAAAGTATACAATACCACTCCGCATCAGCACCGTCTTACATAAAATAACAATACAAAGAGTGATCAGAACGAACCTTTATAAAATGAAAACATCGCACAAAGAATGGTAAATCAAATGTAAAGGAAAATTTTCAGGAATAGCTCAAATATACAAATCATTTCGAGTATAATTTTCAAGAAAGGAGTATTTACATAACCACCTAAAGATGAAACGCGTACTTTGCTTCAAAACTTTATCAAAACTGATTACTAACTTTGTTGTAGTTTTGTTTTCTACCGTGACCGTTACCGAGCGTTGGTTATCATGGTTACAGTGGCGTGCGGTCCATGGATGCAAGGGAAGCAATGCATCCCCTAAAATTTCCAGCTAGCAGTTAAATGTATATATTTTAAGTGAACTTCCAATTTTTTCTTTCGAATTCCTACAACTTTTCAAAATACTATAAATTTTTATAAAAAGTGCCACTGCTCGCAACGGCGCGGATGCACTTGTGTATACTGAATCCAAGCCTTCACTGGAACTGCTGACTTATCAGCGTTTCCCCGGCGGGCCGTGCCGGTCGGCCTAAAATGACGGTGCAAGTGGATGCAATTCAATAAATGAATCCGCGTACCCTGTCTGCAGTTAAGAGAATAGGCGACGCGACGGTTAGTGCGCAGGGCGGCGAATATATCTAGCAAGTAGCACTGTATGTGTGTGCTGGATGCAATATGAAAATTGAATCCAGCAGTTCTCTGATAGACTGCCACCTGTCCACCATCGCAAAGGGTTTCGTTTCGCTAATATCTACTTGTGCAAAGCCACTTTTCGATATATAAGTAATTGAATAATTTATTATAAATAATAATTAGCGTTAGGCATTCAATAGAGAAAGTTTTGATTTTGTTTTTAGTTTAGTTTTTCGGGCGCGATGGATGTAAATCCACAACCGGGTACAAGTACAGACACCCAGGATCAAGCTGAAAATGGTGATTTAAGGGAACATTTCTTAATAAATTTGAATGGTTTTTATGACATATTTGCTCATACCTACATAAACTATTACAAGCGGTATTTATTTACTCAACCTCAGGCAATTTGGTACCAGTCGACAGCGCTATTCTGTTCATTTCTTTTTTTTTTCAAAAAAAATTCCGGACCCACCCCTTTCTACCGGGCGGGGGTACGAAGGGCCCAGATCCCGCGGATATCCCCATTTGAAAATTTCCTAATACAAATGCATCCCTCACTTCAAAAGTCACCGCACGCCACTGCATGGTTATAATCACCTTATTCACTATCATGGTACTATTCCACAGCTGCTCGGAACAACTGGGTTGTGGTTTTTCCAAACCATTGCCGTAGGTTCTTTAACCAGGATGTTCTTCTCCTGCCGGACCACGCTTGCTAGGGATTTGTCCTTGTATTATTAAGTGTAGAATTTCATATTTATCGAGGTGCCTCATTATGTGTCCAAAATATTCTAACTTGCGCCACTTTATAGTTTTGACAATTTCTAGGTCTTTATTTATTCTGGCCAGAACATCGCTATTGCTAACCCTGGCTATCCATCTAATCTTCAGTACTCTCCTGTACACCGACATCTAGAGAGCTTCTTTAAGCAATTTTTCCGTGAGTATCTATGCCTTCACACCATACAGTAGGACTGGAAATACATAACAACGTACCTTTTTTATTCGAAGACTCATGTTTAAATCGTGGCTACTTAAAACGCTTTTTATTCTTATAAAGGCTGTTCGTGCTTGTTCTATTCGGATTTTGATTTCATTCATTGGGTCCCGTTTTTCATATATATTAATGTCGAGATATGTTACGCGGATGATGAAATACTCATGGCAAATACAGAGAACGATCTACAGAGGCTCTTACATAGAATGGTTACGACATCCAAAAGTTATAATATGATTGCAACAAACACAAAAACAAAGTCTATGACAATCGCTAACGATCCCATACGCTGCAAACTAGAGATAGAGGGGTATATGATAGAGCAGGTCATGAAGTTTAAATATCTAGGAGTAGACATTACAAGTGATAGAAACAACTGCGAAGAACTAAAACGACAATCATATCAGGATTACTTAGATACATAACATGGCGTAACAAATACCTATCCATTGACAGCAAGGTGAAAATGTATAAGACTATAGTCAGGCTAACACTAACCTATGGATCCGAATGTAGAGCAGATACAAAAAGAACAAAACAACTCTTGCGGACTGCAGATATAAATACACTTAGGACCATTGTAGGAAAGACCAGAATGGATAGAATAAGAAACCAACAGATTAGGGAACAATGTAATGTTGCCGATGTAGAAAAATTCGTGAAGAAAAGGCGTAAAGAATGGAATGATCATGTAGAATGAGCTGATGACAGCAAATTAATAACAATAGCAAAGAACTCGAAACCTCTAGGAAAGAGACTACCAGGAAGACCACCAAAAAGATGGGCTGAAAGCTAGCTAACGTCTTCAGCAGACTCGCCATAAAATTGTTCAGAAAGGTGAAGAAAAACAGGTTGTAAATCTATAATGAAAGAAGAAGAAGAAGAAGTCGAGGTATGTAAGTTTATATACTCTCTCCAGAGCTTTGTTGTTACTTACGATACCATTGTCCTGCACATCATTCTGTTTGCTGATAAGCATGTACTTGGTTTTATTGATATTCAATTTCAATCCATATAGTTCACATGCATTGGTTATTCGATCCATCAAAATCTGAAGATCTTCATTGGAGTTGGCTATGACTAAGGGGTCATTAGCATAACGTATATCGTTTATAGCCATACCATTAATAATGATTCCTTCCGTTGCATCTGTGAGCGCTTCGTTGAATATCTCTTAGGAATATAAATTTAACAGCTGTGGAGGCAAAATGCAGCCTTGTCTTACTTCTTTCCTAATATTTACTTCGTCACTTCATTGTAGTACCTCCTGTTTTGAATTAAATGTTTAAGGTAGTAAGTTCACAGCATATTTTGACTTTTAAGTTTAGTAAATTGAAATAAAATCTGTGTTATCATTTCTGTTTGGTTTAGCAGTGTCATTTTTAAAGGTGGAACTAGTCCACTGGACTGGGTCAATTACGAAAATCAAAATTCAATAACTTGCATTATTTATAGATTATAAACAGATTTTATTAGAACCATTACAATAAAATCAGGCTAAGGTTATTCTATTAAATGATATAGGATACAACGTGTTATATCTCTGGAAGTAAAATAGTTATTGAACTTTTCTAGAATACGGAGGGAGAATCATTATGACTAATAAGGTAATCTTCCCCATTTAAACCTTTAGGCTCTAGGTACCCCAACAAAAATATTTCAAATGGCAACGTCCACTTTGTTATACGCCACTGAAAAGCTCTTGCAAAACGCTATTCGAATGTAGAAAACATTTTTTTCCCCACTCGTTTTTTCGGCTTGTTACAGGACAACAGAATGAGCCCAAGATCTACAGATTTGACCACATTAGACTTCCTTCTGTGGGGTCACTTAAAATCTATTGTCTACAAAACTCAGCTGTATACCGTATATCGCACAACTGCGACAATAAAAATTTCACCAGTTCCGAGCTATTCTGCAACAAACCTTTCAAAATGTTCGGAGAGAATTTTTTAGTGGATTTTACTACTGCCTAGAGAATAATGGAAATAATTTTGAATATTTAAACTAATATTTTGAAATATGAATTACAATACTTGGTCAGAATCTTCTGAGTTTTATTTTTTAATTTTTCCCAAAGGAAAAACATGTTTGCGGCTATTGAATAGCATTTTGTAAGAGCTTTTCAGTGACGTATCAAAAAGTGGATGTTGGAATTTGAATTTTTTTTAAGTACCTTAAATGTAAGGGGTTGAATTGGGAAGGTTAACCTGTGAATCATGATCATTATCCCTCTATGTTGTAGAAACGTTTTCTAGAAAAGTTGAATAGCCTTCTGCTTCCAGATGTATAACACATTAAATGTTTTCAATTGACACGCTGTATAATGATAGATTGTTTATATACGTACAAAACTCAATAAATAATAACTATGTCTTTAAATGCCGATGAATTTTTTTGCCACTTCGCGTGAACGACGGCGGAATAAAAATAATATTTATATACAAAATACACAGAAAAATTTGGTTATTTTGTAAGGTTTTAATAAGCAAACACTTATCTATTTTTTAGCTCATCAGAAAATGAATTTCATTTGAACATTTTCTTAAATCCTCTTTTCAAATAAATCCTTCCAATTGATGCAATTTCTCTCGTTTGATTAACTTCAACATATTTCGTAGCCTCTTAAATCTTTCACGAACGGCTACGCCAATTTATATCTGCAATTTGACTGAGCCTATTCACATGCTCAATATTGTATTTTTCTGAGAGAAAATAATATCTCTTTTTTATATGCCTAAAGCTCTCATGTAATTCTTTGTCAACGTAACCGCACTTCCCTAGACTGTGAGAACTACTAGAGTTTCTCTCAGCCGTGTGACTTCAAGCGGCAAGCGTTTTAGCCGAATAACTTTCTTAACTCCACCACTTGTAGCCACATCAAGGGACAAGGGACCATACAAATGGAAGATGGACACGTACTCATTTACAGTGGAGTACCAGAGAATACAAGAGCAAGAGCAGGTGTAGGCTGCTTAATCAAGGAGGAACTAGCAGTAAAGATTCAGCATTGGAAAGGATGGAGTGAGAGATTATTAACAGTAGATCTAAAAGAAACAAATGGAAACGTAATAACAGTAATAGCTGTATACGGACCAGACGACAATGACTCAAAAGTAAACAAAGATAAATTCTGGCAAGAATTAACTGTAGTAACAGAAAATAGTAAAGGAAAGATATACGTAGCGGGAGACCTAAATAGCAGAGTGGGGAAGCAAGAAAACAAATCGATCAAAGCAGTAGGAAAATTTGGAGAAGATATAAAGAATAACAACGGAGAACGATTAATAGAATATTGAACCCTAAATAATTTAATAGTAACGAATACATTCTATCGACATAAAGATATACATAAATTTACAAGGGAAGTAACCAGCAGAAATGAAAAATCTATTATCGATTATATACTAGTGGAAAAAACAAATAGAAGAAAAGTGAAGGACGTCAAAGTCAGGCGAGGACCAGAAATTTATAGCGACCACTATCTAGTGTTAGCAAAAATAGTAGACGAGAATAATAGCAGTAAGGTAGTAACAAAGAAAATAACTAAAAAAGTGGAGTACCAAACAATTAAAACCTATAAACTAAACGATATAGAAGTTAGCAGGAGATATAAAGAAATTTTAAGTAATAAAATTAAAGAAAGTGAAATCGATCTGGAAGAAGCAAATACTGAACAAGCTTGGAAATATTTCAAAAATATGATATTGGAGGCAGCAGCAATTTCATGCGGGAAAAGCAGAACAACCAATATTAGAAGGCAAACAGCTTGGTGGAATGAAAGTATTAAGGAACAAGTTAAGAAAAAGAAAGAAGATTGGAAGGCATACCTTGGCAATAGAAATGATGAGACATACAAAAGATATAAAGATCAAAGAATAAAAGTTAAGAACTTAATAATAACTGCAAAACAAGACACATGGAAAGAATTCGGAGAAAGACTAGAAAGAAATAGTAAAGGAAACCAGAAGCTGTTTTATAAAGTTCTAAAGTCATTACGTAACAATAAAGCACAGACCAACAATAAGATAAGAAATAAGAAAGGAGAAATATTAACAGAAGACACAGATGTTATGGAAAGGTGGAGGGAATATTTCGAAGAGCTATTAAATCCAACGCAAGCAGAAACAGAAGCAGAAGACAATAATGCAATAGTAAATAATGAAAGAAGTATAGATGAGCAAGAAGAAAACTACGGAGAGGAAATAGAGCTACAAGAAATGAGAGAAGCTATTAAAAATATAAAAAATGGAAAAGCTCCCGGCTATGACAAAATAAAACCTGAAATGCTAAAACATATGGGAGAAGACGGAGAAATACTGCTGCTAAATATTTATAACAAAGTGTGGAGTGAAAAGGTGATACCAAAAGACTGGGAAGTGGGACTGGTCTTACCAGTTCACAAAAAGGGTGACAACACGGTGTGCAACAATTATAGAGGGATCTCATTGTTAAGTGTACCTATGAAGATATACGAGCAGATACTAGAAAAGCGACTAAGAGGCAAAATAGAGGCGACACTCGCGGAATCACAAAGTGGATTCAGAAAAGGACATAGCGCGCAAGACCATATCTTTACAATTAAAGAGATAATTAAGAAAACGATACCGTATAACAAGAAAGTATTCCTGGCATTTATTGATCTGAGTAAAGCATTCGATCGAGTTAAACGAAGGAAGATATGGGAATGCCTGAACAGCAGAGGAGTTGATAGAAACTTGATAGAGGCCATCAAAAGCCTATACAAAAATAATGTTAACCATGTCATGAGCAAGAACTTGATATCAGAAAGTTTTAAGACGAAGGAAGGATTAAGACAGGGAGGTGTCATGAGCCCGGTATTATTCACAATATTTATGGATGATATTATAAAGACGTGCAATGCAAGAGTCAAAAAATTAAAGCTGGGCTATCGAAACCTACGGATAGTACAGATAGCAGAATGTGCATTTGCAGATGATGTCGCAATAATGGCAGAAAATGAAGCGGACCTACAAACAAACCTAAATGTATGGAACGAAGTGCTAAAACAGTTTAATATGGAGTTGAACCTAGACAAGACGAAAGTGATGGTATTAGCAAAGGAGACGTATAAAATTAGTATACAAATAGAAGGGAAAGACATAGAACAAGTTAACCACTTTGAATATTTGGGAGTTACAATAGAGGCGACGGGAAAACAAGAAATGGATCTAGAGAAGAGAGTAGAGAAATCCAACAAAGTATTTCATGCAATGAAGGATAAATTCTTAAATAAAAGAGAAGTGTCGAGACAAACAAAGATAAATGTGTTCAAAACAATATACCGACCCATACTTACTTATGGCTGCGAGACATGGGTCGTATCAAGAAGGATGAGAAGCAAGATTCAAGCAGCAGAGATGCGTTTTTTAAGAAGAGTTAAAGGGATTACGAGGAGGGATCGAATACGGAACGATTTAGTAAGAGAAGAACTGGAGATAGAAACAATACAACACTACATAGAGAAGAGACAACTAGCATGGTGGGGTCATATACAGAGGATGGATAACAGACAAGTGAAACAAGTATGGCAAGCAAAAGTGGTGCACAAAAGAGGTAGAGGAAGACCCCAAGAAACGTGGGACGATGTAGTGGGAAAATTACTGACAGCCAAAGGTATAACATGGCAGGAGGCAAGTGTTCTGGCTAGAAATAAAAAAGAGTGGAATAAGTTTGTGAATGTGACCAGCTGAATAAACAATGCAAAGCAGTTACTTAACTGCTAACAAGAAGCAGTAGATTTTATTTCTTTTTCTTAGTTAATAATGTTTATGATTGTATAGAATTCCAATCTAAGTTTGATAGGCTTAAGTGAAATAAGTTGTAGAATTGAACCCTACACCATCCTATGGTAGAAGGGTATTTTGATAATATATATATATAACTTTCTTAACTCCACCACTTGTAGCCACATCGGTCTTTGATAATACATTTTCTTGATTACTTAAACAGTGTATCTGTTCTTCCATTTGGTATTTTTGTCGTCACCGGCGTCATTTGTATGGCTATTAACCTCCAGATCCAAATTTATAATTAGGATTGAAAAGTACCTTAAATCAATATCGGGACACGTTTTTCTCATAAAATACCACTAGCTGGCCACTGCTTTACAAAACGATATTTCGTTGTTTGGTGTTGAATTATATGCGCACGCTGTCGCAATCTTTTAAATAAACGGTTATTACGGTCCTGACGATTGATTCCGTCAAACCCCAACAAACCGACGGAAAAGGGCTCTACAACTGGCTCCGGGAGGAGGAAGAGTTCACGGAAAACGTTTACAGGAAGAAGGTCTCGATTGTTATAGTGTACAGGGGAAGTAGAAATAAGTGGGCGCGTGTAATCGCAGCTAAACGAAGATCCTCTTGAAAAGGCCATGAACCAACAGCTTACGGAGAATCGTATTGTGCTTCTTGGGTGCCAGAATACTTCTTACAAAATACATACATAAAGAAAAATAACGTCATGAATTTTGAATAAGGGTCATGCATATATTGAATAAAACAAGTACAGTTAATTATTATAACCATTAAATAAGTAGCAACTGAAGGTTGCTTTATTTCGTAATATTCACACTACTTCTATTTTTCACAATTCGAGCACTTTAAGAAAAAAAATCACTGGAGATAGTTTTTACTAATTAGCGGTACCCATCGATGATATTTACGGTAGTTCAGCGATAGTGTTGATGAGGGAAACACAACAAGGTTTTTTTGTACCTTTGTTCGATGAACGCCTCTGGATGGACGAAGATGAGATAATATGGCGTCACACAAAAAGGAATAATGAGCTGGATTACAGTACTGCATCATATTGTATAATTAAGATTTTTCTTCGCAAAACGGCGGACTAAATGTTTTAAATCAGAACAAGGACACAGAGTTTTTGTTACAACGGTTATAATATTAATATTATAAAGCCCAGTTAGTTTAAATGCGGTCAAAGCAGAACAAGTATAGTGACTCATATATGTATATATATATATATATATATATATAGGTATATATATATACATAAGTATCTACAGGATGGACCAATAAAAACGAAACAGACCCAATTTTTCATATTTATGGTCATTTTTTAAAAATCGTTCGGGCCTGTCAATTTTTGTTTTGCGGGGAAAACTTTTTGCATTTGTTTTCAACCTTGTCACTTCAGCCTCCTAGGATTGGTTAGCTTTACCCTTAAAATTTAAAACGGGAAAAGGGGTCGAGTGATACATTATTTTAAAGGGCAATAAATTCTCGTTTTAACGCTTCTTAGTTTTTCAAATTCGGTTTAGTAGTTTTTGAGAAAATGCCTTTTAAAGATAGTAACCCGCCAAAAGCCAATAATTTATGAAATGACCATTACAATGTGAATGACTTGATGTTTCAACAAGACGGAGCACCTCTACACTATGCCCTTGCTGGTCAGTATCTGGACGAAACATTTCCTGGTAGATGGATTGGCCGAAGAGGAGCAGTGGAGTGGACTGCGAGGTCAACAGATTTAAGTCCTTTAAACTTTTTTCTGTGGGGCCATTTAAAAAGTAAAATCTATAGTACTCACCCAAAATCTCTAAATAATTTGCGTCGGCGGATCAACAACGAATGCCGGCAAATTACCCCAGAAATGCTTCAAAACGTCCGAAACCGTTTTCAACAAAGGCTGTACTACAGTATGGATGCTGGAGGTCAACATTTTGAATATTTAATAAAGTGAAAGTAAATTTTTTTAAGTAATAAAACATTTCTGATTTAAATTATGGTTATTGTTCTAAAACAATAATGGATAGGCCGTGTGAGTTGTCAAAACATTCCATTTAAATAAAGAGTATAGCTATAATTTCAGTTTTAATGTAAATGATATTTTCAAAAAGTTATTTAAATATTAGAATTTGAATAATTTCTGTTAATTTCATTCTGCTTTCCCATTGGTTGAGGACGTCATATGTTTTTTGTAAAATGTACTTATTTTTGTTTGTATAAAACAACGGGGACTTGCCATGAAAATCTCAAGGTAAACAGACGCGCGTCTGGCGAGTCAATTAAATTGTAATTTATGTGTTTATTATATCATGTTTGAATAAAACTATGTTAATAAGTGTTACGGTTCAAATCAGCATTAATTATTACTTATCTGAGTGAAAAATTGTTAAAATTTAGTAAAATTGCCGAAAATCGAGAATTTGGGGCGGAGTATCACAGTAGCGTCGGTAGACTTCAGTTGTTTTTTTACACATGTTTTATTTGTATTCGCGTTTGACGTTTAAAACGTCAACAAACTTCAAAGTTAGAAATCATCTACAAGTTGGAACAAATAAGTGGCATCGAGTCGGCAACAATTTGAAAAGTGATGCAATTTTGGGGTTAAAAATTTGAAAAGAAAATATGAAGGTGCAACGTATTTATGAGTTTATTGGTAAATTTGAAGTAATAAGCAGTAAATAATGTTTGGATTAATTACCTTGTGAAACGATTTTACGAATACAAAGGTACTCAGTCCAAAGTTTTTCTGCGAGGAACTCAGAAAATAGCAACAAGTGATGGACTTATGTTTTGAAGTTCAAGATCAACAGGGCGCAGAAGTGCCATCCTAATTTCATGTAGTGAATTTTACCAACACCAGAAGAAAATAATCAAGTGAAAAAGGTGGGTCCGTTTAAAACACCTTATTATATTAAACCGTACTATTTATTTTATGTAACTGTGTCATTTAATTGTTAGAGTTATTTAACGTTTTATAAGAAAAACCTTAGATAATTCGATAACCTTTAATTCATTTCTTTGTTGCATATATACACTAGTGGAATTAATTCTGGACACTTTTAGAATTTCTTTAAAATTTCGCATTTATTCACCATTTTAACTTTATAATCATTTATCTTTTATATTTTAATGAAAGTAGGTTTTACATCTATCATTGCTACATAATTTTAAGGCGTCATGTAGAAAAAAATAAAGACGATTTATAGACACACTTTTAATGTAAGTACAAAAAAATTACAATTTTAAAACACGAAAGGAAGTGCACAACAATTAATATTTCGTTGGATATCCTTGGTTTTTTAGAACAGCTTCGATTCGTCGCGGCATCGAGTGCACCAGACGTCGCAGATCTTCTGTGTAATCACTCTTGTTGCTTGGGTTTCTTCGTGATACTATAACTTTCAGCCTTGACCATAGATTTTCTATTGGATTTAAATCCGGACTATTGCCTGGCCAAGGCAGGACACTTATGTGGTGGTCAGTAAACCACTTCGTGCAACTCCTGGCGCTGTGGCATGGTGCTCCGTCCTGCTGGAAGATGCACTTTTGTGGGTTTTCTTCGTACAAATCCTGGGTTGTAGGCAACAGTTTCGCCTATAGTACTGCTTCTTGGTACTTTTTTGCATTGATATTGCCTTCAATGACAGCCAGCCGTCCAACACCATGGCTAGCCATGCTGCCCCACGCCATCATACTGACTGGGTGCTTCATAGTGGCCGTGGTACACTCGGGCAAAAGATCCTCCCCGGATCGGCGTCAAAAAAACTTCACTCCATCACTGCCAAAGATACTAATTTTGGTCTCGTCGCTCCAAATAACCTTGCCCCAGTCTCCTTCCGTCCACTTCTTGTGTACCAGAGCCCAATCGATGCGTTTCTGCCTCTGCTTCTGGATCAAATACGGCTTCTTTCTTGGGGTTCTCGCCGGCAATCCATTTTGACTAAGTTTTTTTCGAACAGTTCTGTCACAACCTTGGACCCCGATGTTGCTATGACGTTATTGATGTCTCTTGCAGATCTGCGACGGTCCTGCAAGGCCAGACGACATATTCTGCGCATATCATGATCTGTTACCTTAGGTTTTCTTCCAGTGTTCCAGATCCAGTGTTCGCAACCCTTATGTAGAGTTTCCTTACTCCCGACTTTGTTGCCGCACCACCCAACCTTTCGCCATTTCCTCATAGGGTGACCCTTCTTCACAACGGGCAATGGCTTTGCCTCTCTTCCCAGGTGACCAATCAACACGTTTCGAGGAATTTGGAGCCATTTTAGTCGTTATTCACACTTTACTACGGTCCTCACTTGACAAAACACAATAGTTGACTAAAATAATGATGCAACTCTTTATAAAGATCGTCAAGGCCTTCCTCATTGGTTATTACAACGAACCCACACGTCCTATGATTGGCTGATTTAAATCACGCGACTTTTTGTGTAGCTAGGAACAAAAATGTCAACTCGAAAATTGGGTGGTTTGTGTAACGTATAGTTTGTAATTTTTTTATTAAAAATTTCAAAACATTTGCAAAGCAAATTATGTGGAAATAATAAGCAGAAACATTATAGATTACAATAAAAATACTACAGTATCAATTTGGTGTAGGAAAATATAAATTTTCTGCACAAATATCAATTAGTGCAAATTTTCATTTAAAGTGTCCAGAATTAATTCCACTAGGTAGGTTCATGTCTACTACCTTGTATCCATCTCCCGGTTCAGTTAACCATCGCATCGCAAGAATCTAAAGGTTATACAGCAGTTACCAAAATTTATATTATAAACCCTGAAGTAAGAACTCTTTTAAAGTTTATATTTGAAGTGTTGTTTCAACAACTTATGTAATAATACCTATTGTAATATTTTTTTACATATAAAAGGGAGATCATCTTTATTCGTGTGCAAGTAAAGCAAACATTCCCCCTTTTTTCAAACATAATATTTTTTTGTTGCTTCAATATGGGGCTCATATGTAGGTCCCTTAATAAAACATCATAATAATATATATTTAATCCGACTTTTCGTTGATTTTAAAACGGTAAAAACGTTAACGGTAATACATTATTAACAGGAGCAATTATCAACCCCCGACCTCGCTACATGAACGTGTGTACACCGCAACGTTCTGAGCAAACCAGCCGCTCGGCACAGATTCTCAGAATTTTATCCCCTATCCCAATGTTTTCGACAAAGCAGACAAAATAATATACATTCCAATAATAATATTTCGTGATAACCAGATAAACGTCGCACGGTAAAGTTTGGTTTCGTGCTTTATCATGAAATCTACTAATCTTCTATTGTAACAATATGGCGCTTGTGTTAGGTCACGCAAATATCAACCTCCGATTTGATCTGTTCTATATAGTCGTATCCTTTATCCAGCTGCTTTACATATACTTCCTCTTAAAATATACGATACAAAAAAATTATTTTTACGCTAAAGTAAAAACTGAAGGTTATCGCTTACTACGGCTTTACCATTTGTATTGTGTTATCATAGTTAATACCTGATTTCCGAGAATAATTCTTTATAATAAGTTTGAAAGTATTATCTTCCTGTGGTCGGTAATAAGCTCCTGTTGGAACATCAACAAGATATTATTTACCAAGTAAGCTTTCTTTGATTATAGCTCATCTCCACTCATTTTTATAATATTACATTTCATTTCTGAATGGTACGCTTCCGTGTCAAGAGATAATTGTTTAAACAAACTGTTTGTGTGGTTGTTAGTCTAGAATGCAACAGTAAGTACTCTTCTAGTCGCTTTCTTTCATCTGCTTATCGCCATTTCTAGCAGGCCAATCAGAACGAATATTAATTACCTCATCCTTAAAAACAATGTTTTTTGACTCGATAACACACGCAGTAGCCAACAAAACACCTTGCGATACTTTTCATATCTCACTATAAACGTTTTTGTCAGGGCCCGTTTAGGGGAGGAGCACTTACCACCGGTGCCTAAATGTAATAGACGCCATCGTACTCTTTATAATTTTAAGATATGTTAATATTGTTGACAACTGCCTTAAAATAATTATTACAACAAACTGAATAGAATTTTATCGCCATCCAAATTTATAATTTTAATTTCTTGGAATAATAATGCATTGTATAATTCCCATTTTGAATATAGGGAAAAAATACCTTTGGTTCTCACATAGAAATTTTTGTACTCTAAATGTACCTACATTTTGCTAAGCAGTCATCATTAGTAAAAACGAAATTTTGAAAGGAACGCCTTCTTCGAGCTAGCGGGCACGAATCACGTAAGAATTAAATATTATGTTTAATTTATTTTGTTATAGTTTGCTCATTATTAATTTTTCTATAAAAACTTAAAGTTTTTCGGAAACTACAGATTATTCTATTATTTTCATCACTACTCCCCAGATGTGTAAGTGATATTTATGCCCATCTACAATGGCACCCCCCAAGTACACGCACAAAACAGCAAAGTAACATCTAAAGCGAATGCACATTCTAAAAGCAGCTTCAATAGTTTCAACTTCATATCTACTATTTGTGCCCTAATAAACATTAATAAAAGTGTAAATATATGCTTGTTGCATACGCCAGTGGAGTTCTGTTTATGCCATCAACTGTGTGAACCGTGCGAGTAACTACAATTAGTTCAACGGACTTTAATTGTTGGCTTGGCGAAGTCTTATCTCCAGAGGTATTCCTCAGCCAAATTACTTTAGCTAGTTCAGGTACCTACTGAAGATGGCAGCTTACTTGCCGAAATACATATTTAGGTGATCTGAATATCGTGGTAGTATAGGGGTTTCCAAAGTGTATATTCATTTAGTTGTTTTAAGTTTATACGATCGATTTATTTATAATTTTTCAAAGTAGTCCCCTCCGCAGTCAATGCATTTTTGCATTCGTGCAAACCAATCTTTAAAACATTTTCTCCAATCATCCCGCGTTAGGTTATTTATTTCATTTTTAAATTCGTCAACCACTTCTTCGGCTGATGTAAAACGTAAACCCCGTAACTTATTCTTTACACGCGGAAATAAAAAAGAAATCATTAGGTGCTAGGTCTGGACTATACGGCGAATGGCCTATTATTTCAATGGTTTGGGCATTCAAATACTCGGGAGTTCGAGCAATAGTGTGCGCCCGAGCGTTATCTTGATGCAAGATGATCGGTCTTTCCTCTTGGACGCTTTTCGCGAACATTTTGGAGAACTTGAGGCAAACAAACTGTAGTGTACCATTCAGCATTAACAGTACGAGGATCCTCCAGTGCTACAGTGGGAACATGTCCAGTAATTCCAAAAAATGTGGCGATCATTTTTTTGTTTCAGCTTTTTTCACGAACAACTTTTGTTGAAGCCGATTCGTTCTCAAAGACCCAAACTGCCGACTGTTGCTTTCTTTCGGGATCATAGCAGTATATCCACGTTTCATCACCTGCAATGATGTTGTACACCAAATGAGACGATCCAATGTAGGTTTGCACCATGCCACACGATTTTCTTCTTGAACTGAAGTCAAATTGTGGGGAATCCAACGGGCACAAAGCATCAAATGTTTGTGTGTCAATTATTTTCACACCAATCTTTAAAGTTGCTTAAGAGTCGCGTGCGAACGGTGGTCGTGGTCGGTACGTTCCATACGAGCGCTATTAGTGAATGCGGACGTCTTTTCACCAAAATTACTATTTATTTATCCTCGAGCGTATTTAAAATAAACTTAATAGTGAAATATCCAACCAATAAGTTAGTGGGGCATCTCCTGCTGTCCAAAAAACCTCAGAAAACATGTCTAATAACAACAATAAACTTAACAAAGTATTACGACCTCCATCAACTCAAATACCATACACACAGTAACCCTAAAGCGCAGGCCCTTTCTGTGGTGATTCTCAGTGTGGCAATCTCTCTTACCGTAGAGGAAATCACAACGGAATTAACAGCCAAAAATTTCCCTATAATAAATGTTGCTAGGCTATATAACAAAAATAAATATCCAACACCAATTTGCACAGCCGAACTAACAAGAAACGACAAAGCGTAAGAGATTTTTGCGCTAAATAAATTAAACTATTGTATTGTAAGTGTAAAACCTAGACGATAGTCGCCAGATATACCGCAGTGTTCAAGGTACCAACTGTACGGACACACTAAGAATTACTGTAAGCTCTCCCCGCGATGTGTCAAATGCAAAAGGAATCATCATTATTCAACCTGCACTAAAACCTCTCGAGACATGCCGCAGAGTGTCAATTGCGACGACGAACATCCCGCCAACTATAAAGGCTTTACCTATTATCAAACCATATCACAAAAGCTAGCAACAAAAAAAACAAGCACAACCCGCATACTAGGCTCAATGACGCTTTAGAAATCGATAATACGAACTTCCTGCAATTACCCAGAGTACGGAAAAACTGGTGTAATACTTTAACATATATCACACAAGGAGAGGTGACAGATAACATCAACCACAACAAGCAGCAAAGCCAAAAAGAGAAATCAACGTACTTTGTAACACTAATACTTAAAACTATATTATATCTTTTCAAGCCACAGATGGAAAGATAAAAACTGCTATTATTATCGCTATTACCAACACTGCTCATAAATGGCAAATAATCAGATTAATATTAAAAAACTAAGAATTGCCAGTTGGAACTCCGATGGCAAAAAAACAAAAAGAACAAATTTTATGACATTCCTAGCAAACCATAATATTGACATCGCATGAATTAGTGAGACGCATTTAGTAAATACAGAGAAATTCACTATACCTGGATAAAAAATCTATAGGCATGATAGAACAGCTCCTATTGCTTCAGGGGGGGGTTTGCTATAGTACCAAAGAAAAATCTAACCATAGATCCACTTCCCATTCAAACATTTGCAAGTATTGAAACGGTAACGGCAAAATTAAAACTAGCAAAAAACGGTATAATTAATATCTAAGTGTCTGCAAACAACCAAATAAAAGGATACTGGAAGCTGATCTCCCAGCACTATTCGTAAGTAATGAACCTACATATCTTTTAGGTGACCTTGATTGTAAAAACACTATTTGAGGATGTTGTGTCAACAATCAGAATGGAATCAGACTTTACAATTACGCAAATGCCAATGCCATTCAAATTTCAGCACCCGACTCACACACCTATTACCCATACCGCAGTGATTACCTACCTGACATCCTAAACATCATATTACACAAACATTGTAGCCTTCCTAGAACACAAACAGTTCTGACGGAGATAGATTCAGATCACCTACCAATCCTGTTCTGTTTACAGAATTGCCACATATAATAGAAAAATTATCGCGACTTATTAACGGCCGCGTCAACTGGGAGACCTTCCAGCAAACAATGGAAAATAACATACAGTGTCCCACATGCTTACAAACAAAAGAAAACGTAGACATCGCCATAACCAACCTACAAGCAACAATCAAACAGTCCATACAGGAAGCAACAACAGTGCAATGCAACCCTAGAAAACCGAACTACAATCAACCGCCATTAGAAATAATGAGATTGATACAAGAAAAGAACCGGGTCAGAAGAGAATGGCACCTAAACAGGGAACCTTATCAAAGGCAGTTACTGAACCATCTAGTGCGGCAAGTTAAATATGAACTGGATAGCTATCGAATACGTACTTGCAGGACATATGTTGAAGAATTGCGACCTGGAGACCATTCACTATGACAAGCAACAAACGTATCCTTAAGCAAATCCCACCGCATCGCCACTAAAACAAAATAATATCGTTTACATCACCGACAAAGAAAAAAATGAAGTTTTTGCAGAATATCTTGAAACCGTTTTTACCACAGTTGATAATCAAGAAAACGCCGGAAGAGAACTTCTTCTTCTTAGCGGTGCAGTCTTGATCATTGAAGGTTGGCAACAATTTGGGCAAAATCGTTTCTTTTCTTGGCTGTTCTTATTAGTGAATTGCTGTTCATTCCTGTCCAATTCCGAATGTTCGTGAGCCACGAGTACTTCCTTCTACCTGGTCCTCTATTCCCTTCTATTTTTCCTTCCATAAGTAGTTGTAAAAGTTCGTATTTGTTGTTACGGTAAACGTGTCCAAGGTAAGATGTTTTTCATTTTTTTACCGTACCTAATAGTTCTCTGTCCCTTCCCATTCTTCTTAATACTTCTTCGTTTGTGACATGATCCATCCATGATATACGAAGCATGCGTCGGAATATCCAGAACTCAAATGCCTGTAGTTTCTTTTCTATATTCTTTGTCATGGTCCATGTCTCTACAGCGTAGAGCAATGTTGAATATAATATATAACATTGAACGAAACGGTAACGTGTGTTAAGGTTCAGACTACGATTTGTTAACAACTTCTGCATGTTCATGAAGGTCGTTCTCGCTGTCTCTATTCGAGTTCGTACCTCTAAATCGGGATCTAAGTTTTCTGTTAATCAGGATCCAAGGTATTTACGTCTAGGAACTCTTTCAATGCGTGTGCCGTCTACTACAATATCGGCTAGGACATTCGGATTTTTACTAAATATCATTATCTTTGTTTTTCTGATGTTTAATTTTAAACCTACGCCCTCTCCTTCCGCTACGATTGCATCCATTAAACGTTGTAATCCTTCTGGACTATCCGAAAACACTACCGTGTCGTCCGCATATCTCAGGTTGTTTAATATTTTGCCGTTAACTTTAATGCCGTCATTAGTGTCTTGTAGTGCCCTCTGAATATATATTAAAAAGCATAGGTGACAGGACGCATCCCTGCCTCACTCCCTTTTTTATTAAGGTCTTTTCCGAGCTCTCGTCTTCGGTTCTCACTGTTGCAGTTTGTTGCCAATATAGATATCGAATTAAGTTTACGTCTTCTTCGTCTAGTCCTTTTGATTGTACAATCAAACGGAAGAGAACAACAAGTTAAAAACTGTGTAACGAACAATTTCCCAAATCTTCCTGGAAATATGAAACACATCAGCCCTAGGGAACTAACAAAGTACATTAAAAAACTGCCCAATAAGAAATCTCCAGGACATGATCTTATTCCAAATATTGTATTTAAAAAGTTCACCAGAAAAGCGGTCTGTTACATCACTGCTGTCTTTAATGCTTGCCTCAGAATTGGATACTTCCCCACATCTTGGAAAATTGCTCATATTGTGATCATTACTACCAGGAAAAAACCCCAAAATCCTGCAAGCTATAGGCCGATTAGTCTACTGCCAGTGTTATCAAAATTATTTGAAAAGGCAATTCTAAGTCTGTTAAATGCTGAATTAACCACCAATAACGAAATTCCAGCCTTCCAGTTCGGATTTAAACCTCACCATTCTACAGCCCATCAACTACTGAAAATTAGTGAAATTATCGAAAGAGGGTTCGAGCGCAAACAGCATACTCTAATTGCCTTTCTTGACATTGCAAAGGCTTTCGACACTGTCTGGCTAGATGGACTCTTATATAAACTCACAGAAACTATCACTTCGGATTACTTATTACTGATTCTCAAATCATTTCTAGAAGAACGAACTTTCCGAGTGAGAGTAAATAGCACATCATCAAGTAAAACAGTCTCAGCCGGAATTCCTCAAGGGTCCATCTTAGGCCCAATCCTGTATAATATTTTCATGCATGATATCCCAGAAGTGAATAACTCAACAATTGCGATGTATGCAGGTGACACTGCTCTGATTAGTAAACACGAAAACATGGATAATGCTGTACAACAGCTTCAAGCAAGTGTCAACGAGTTAAGTGTTTGGCTAAACCTTTGCAACATATCTCTTAACACAAGTAAATGCCAAACTAAAATATTCACTTTACGACGTCCAAATACACCATCAAATATCTTAATTGACTAACAACCCATTCCATGGAACCCAACCGATGATAGTGTGAAGTATCTATGAGTCTATCTTGACAAGCGTCTAACATGGAAGCTACATCTAAATAAAAAATTAAACGAATGTCATACCAGATGCGGATTGCAACAAACTCGCCTTGGTTTATAAGGAATACACAACTACACAACGAACTTCGAATTTCAACTATCGACTCATTTATCAAAAGGTGTATTAAAAAACATTCCATGCTAAACTTGGTGAATCCCCCCCGGTGCCGCAAGGTACGCACTGGGCTAAAAACCTATCCATCTTCGACTAAAGCGCAGACTACCACAAGATTTAATAACAACCGATGAAGAACTCAGCGACTGAGGAGCTCCAACGGAGCCGACTACCTTAAGTTAATACAGTGCAAAGTGATAAGTTAACAGTTCCGTGCATAGCTAAAAACGGCTGATCCGGACACAAACTATTATAAAAAAAAGTTGCTTAAATACTCCTGGCAGTAACATGTCGGTCCTCTTCAATCATGTTTCGTACAAGACCAATATTCTTTTCGGTAACTACCGTCTTTGGCTTAGGAGCTCGAAAGTTGTCATTTAAGGAAAGTCGACCACGTTGAAATTCATTGTACCACCGCTTTACGGTAGCTAAGGAACATGATTTGTCACCAAACACTCGATTGATTTCCTCCAAACATTCTTAACGGCTTAAGCCACGCGTGAAATAAGTATAGTAAGGAAACTTTTATACAGCACGTTTTTAAATATTTTAGAATGTTTACGATTAATAAAAAATATGAAAGTAAAATTTAGTAATCGGTCTGACGCAAAATACGAAAGGATAATTGTTGGAGCAAACGAAATTGCAGAAGACTTTGACGTTGATTCGGAATTTTTTAGCCATCCACTTTTAAGATCGCCCGCAAAAAAGAAGCAATTCTGGTATGAATCTGCAGACGAAGCCATTGTTGATCCGAAGCAAAAATATACCGCTGATTTTGGTTTTATGATGTTACATGCGGTAATTAACACTTTGGAGGAATGATTTGTATTGCTACTACGGCATTGGGACATATTCTAATTTTTATATCACTTTAAAGACTTATAAAACATGGACGATAAAATTGCAATCAAACACTGTAACTATCTTCAAATGGCCGTAACAGATGGCGATTACAAACACATCGACGGTGC
Organism: Limonius californicus; assembly: GCA_014611495.1. Lineage (NCBI taxonomy): Eukaryota > Metazoa > Arthropoda > Insecta > Coleoptera > Elateridae > Limonius > Limonius californicus. Next base: position 2,495 of record JABXWE010008878.1, on the reverse strand, counting down.
AGATTTATTTACGGAAATTGAAATCATTTCATTTCTGTCTATTGTAAACAGTCCTCTAGAAGTACTAAACTGTTTATTCAAAAATAAAATTTTATGTTTATTTCCAAACCTAGCAATAGCCTGCAAAATAAGTTTGACTCTATCTATGTCTGTGTCCTTACGAGGAACCTTTTCCAAACTTAATATTATTAAAAATATTTGAGAACTGCGATGATACACGAGAGATTTACTGACTTGGCAATCACCTCTAAGTAGATAGAGTTGGACAGTTTGACGACCACCCCCCACTCCTGACCTTGATTTCAAGGTCAATGCCATTGTTTCCCCTCACTCGACCTTCGATTCAAGGTCATCAGATTCCCCTCACTGGATCTTGAGTCCAAAGGCACCACCTCTCAGAAAACCTTGAGTAACTGATCAAGGCCAGCTAGCACCCCCTAAACCTTGAATGTGTAAGGTCAACTCAATCAAAACGAATCAAAATCATGTAAGTTTTTATTGTACAAAAAATTACATGATAATTGCAAATACATAAAATACAAGTTTTACATAATAATTCGAAACATGCACTATACAAGTCTTAGCAAATGCGGATTTTCCTGCAGGTATTTACGCCTTGAACCTTGGTTGTTATAAAATCTGGAATTGGAACTAATTCTCCGTCTCCTTTACCGAGAAATTCGGTTGTTTTAAAATCTGCAGTAACCTCGAGGTATAAGCGTTGCAAGCGGTGACATGTCTTTTCCATCAAATGGAAAACATTGCTGAAGCTTTTTTCATACCACTCATTCACATCGGTATCGGCATTTAATTCCGTCTCAGGAATAACAAGTTCTAAATCATTTGGAATAAATGTTGCACTACCAGTAATTTTTAAATGCAAAGACATAGTGTTGTTTTTCATCTCCATGAGATGATTAATAACTATCAGCTCAAGTTTGTCTACGGCGTGCTTGGCTTGAACAGCTATGTCATCGAATATGTACTAAAGAACTAACGTTTCACGCACCATGTTGGTGGTGCTGGTGCAAACTTGCAAATGGTGAAATAAACTGTGTGGAATAGTTATATACTCTACCACCCTTCAGAATAAACAAAATGAAAACATAGTAAAGTATTATTGATACATTTATTAAAGTATGTTATCAGCATTAAACAGGTTTATGTGTGAGTTGATACAATATCTTAAGTAGTAATTCGCGATTGCTAATGTCTGCAACGTTGTTACCAGCAACATCTGCATCGATGTCTTCGAGGCTGCTGCTGTCGGTCCATTGGAGTCTTTTTTTGGCCTGCTCGATTAACCCCTCTACAGCTTTTAATCCCTGCATAAGTAGAGCGAATCCGCAATGTCGGGACCATCTGAGATGTTCAGCAAGCGGTTCATCTGACGGCTCCCAGTCAAAAATGCGAACTCCAAAGTAGAAACATTCCACCTCATCCGCATGAATGCCAAGCTGTTTGGTTCTAAAGAAACCTGCACGTGCTTTGCAGCTAAAGAAACCGACACGCGCTAGTTCGTCAGGAGATTGAGTTCCCGGCCAATTCGCGAATGTTAGCAAGCGCTCCGTAAAGCATCTGAACTCTGGAACTTGACCGCACATATTAACAGTTTGAGAAACACAAACCAACTAACACTGAAGTCGGGCAGGCTGAACTTATAAGCAGAATGATGGCGGAAAAATTCAAGGTTGAATGGTGGGAGAAATATTGAAGGTTAAATGGTGGGAGGTGTGATTAAGGAATGAGGAATTACTCATCATCGTCCCAACGGAATGTGAGATTTTGGAGTGAGCTTTCATAGTGTCGGCTCATGAAACGTCTAATGGGATCCATAATCAACCGGTGGAAGTGCTCTTCTAAGGATGGGGTTTCATGGGATGCGACTGGATAATTTCGGGTTGTCAGGATCTGCGTCTCAGCGATGCGCTCACCACCCATGAAGCGGGTAGTGGCGATGGTTGCGATCGCATGAAGAAGTTTGGTGTTAGCAGGTCGACTCTTCGCGTAAACCGAGAAACAATTGAAGTTGTAAACACCCTCGTCGTCGAGGAAGTCTTCGTCGCAGTATTCGTATATAGTATTCATGATGCCCTGTACACACTGAACTGAAGTTTGTCGCAGTAACGGTTGGATATATGTAGCACTTCCTCAAGGCTACCTCAACCCACTACCGGACAAAATGTTGAAGGTCGACACCCCCACCAGCAGCAACCTTGAATATAAGGTAGTGGGTAATCGTAGACATGACCTTAAAGGCTTAAGGTGGGAGGTATAACCTCGACTTGAAGGTTGTTGGTGGTGGGGGAAATGGTCTTCAAGTAATTGCTAGTGATGGAGGGGTAGCCTTGAGGAAGTGCTATATAACGACTTTGGAGCTAGGGTATCCAAAGTATTAACCAGTCGACACAGTGCAAAGTACTCGCGAGTGTGAAAGCCGTTATTATGGATAATTTAAAAGCAGACAATTGAAAACGTGAAAAATCAACTTAAGT
>JABXWE010008877.1:0-41291 GCA_014611495.1 Limonius californicus | reverse complement strand
CTTGTTTTACAATTTCGGTATCTTTGTCATAAACTAAATCCACGTTTCTCAGCTAACCCTGGATATGTGACAGAAGTACCTACCTAGTAGGATATTTCTGTCACAATACAGTTGTACATAGTTGTATGCATATAATTATTAAATCCAATCGGTACAAAACAGCACCTTTAAAATATGAAAAAAACTAAAGCAGTAGAAAATACTAAGGAACCCTTTCTTATATTTTATTACACAAATATTTGTAGATGCACTTTTATTATAGCCAGTATAAACACTTACACAAACATCCTGCATCCAATAAGAACAATTTCATTATATACAATATCAAAATCCACAAAGACTTCTCCGGTCTAAGACGTTTAGGCGTGACCGGTTTGGTGCGGCCGGTTTGAACCAGAATTATTTGGGAGCAGGGACGGTTGACCGCAAAACCATTTGGGCGCAAGGACGATTTGGCGCAAGGACGGTTTAGCGTAAGGACGGTTTCGTGCAAGAACGGTTTGGCGCAGGAACTGTTGGGCACAAACATGTATGAAAGTGGTTTATCTCATAAAAGTTTTGTGTTATTAATAAAATTGTTGAATTATCCCATTGTATTAAAATATTCAATTGATAAAACAACTGATAATGAAATATTCAGCATGAAGTGTAAAAATGTAGCTATTTCATAATTTAAAATGGTGTCAGAATGCTTATGTTATAAACTAATCGTAGAAAAGGTATTTTCCGTTCTGAGTGTGGTAAGTTGGCCTTCCGCCAACCATTTTGATGGCCACCGAGCATGGAAAGGAGTAGTACTTATGTTAGTTCCAAAATTTTAAAATCACACATATATAAATATATTATTTAAAACGCAAACAAATGCGTCAGTCTTTGCGACTGATTTTTAATATTTTAAACCTAATATACGTTTGCGCCCAATCAGGCTAAACCGCCCCTGCGCTCAAACGGTTCTACGCCCAACTATCCCTGAGCCCAAGCAAATCTGCGCCACACCGGGTCTGTGCCGAACCGGCCGCGCCAAAACGTCCGGTTTCTTTCGTTTTCTATATGGGAGCTATTATTAACTACAGATAAAAAACAAAATAGCATTTACATTTTTAGTTGAACACCCTATATTTTTTCCACAATTCATTTTCATAATGTAATTACTAGTGCTACCATTTTATTATACTGCTCAACAAAATTAGGGGAACACTTTTTTGAGCGTCTATAAGATTTCCAGCAAATGATGGAAGCAGGATTTTTTCTTGTTATATTATTCTTTAGACCTTCATTGACAAAGTGCAAAAAAGAATTATGGTGATTTGTTTGCTCGTTTTCATCGTAGACGCCAAAATGTAAAGATAGTCTCAAAACAAAGTGGTTTTTGACCACAAAGCAACCATCTGAAACTGATCAAATTAGTGATTGGACACAGTAAAACCGTCAGTTTTGACTTTTTTAATGCTTCTGAGTCCAAAACGCGTTATTTAAGTGAAATTGATCGTGAGGGCTGTTGTTTTGCTTGAAGATGGTCGAACTATGCGATATGTAGCAAACCAGCTCCAATCGACTCCATTTGTTATCTGCAGAGCTTGGCATATGTACCAAAAAACGGGTAGATATTCCAGGAGAATTGGACAAGGCCGTGAAAGAAAAACTACCCCTCGGGACGACCGGTATATTGTTAATTCTTCTCTTCGCCGACGAACTGCTACTGCTTGTGAGCTACAAAATCTACTCCGAAATGCCACCTGCTGACAATTTCCGATCAGACGGTTAGAAAACGACTCAAAGAAGTCAATATGACTTCTAGCAGGCCTGTGCGAGCTCCTCGCTTGAGCAGGAATCACAAAGTTAGCCGTCCAAACTTTGCCTGCGAACATGTGCAATGGCAACTTCGACATTGGAGGTCTGTGCTTTTTACAGACGAGTCGCGGTTTTGTCTAACTCGTTGCGATGGTCGTATACGAGTCTACAGACGTCCTGGAGAGCGATACACTGCCACGTGTATACAGGAAATGGACTGATTCGGAGCTGAATCGGTCTGGTGTGGGGTGGCATTAGTATAGACGATCGCACAGACTTGGTTGTCGTTCCCCAACGTCTCAACGCACAAATTTATGTTGAGACGATTCTTCAAGAGCATGTTGTGCCATTTGCGAACAATTTCGGCGATGGATTCATCTTACAACAGGATAATTGTAGAGTTCATACCGCTAATTTAACAACAAACGTACTCTAGGAACAAGAAATCCAAGTGATGGGGTGGCCAGCCATGATTCCAGACTTAAATGCCATCGAACACGGTTGGGATTTACTCGACAGGCGCATTAGGAAGCGTCCTGCTGCATCTCAGACTCTTCAGGAATTGCCTGAAGCCCTTATGAAAGAATGGCGAAATCTACCACAAGACATGTTAAGACGTCTAGTCGCAGCATGTCTCGACGTTGCCAGGCTGTTATTGAAGTTAATGGAGGGCACACGCGCTACTAAAGCTTGGTATTCGAGCGTTAACAGAATTTCCATTACATTTTAAGTGATAAAACACATTTCGATTTTGGTAGTCTTCTCAATAGTTTGGTGTTACTCAAGAAAACCGTTTAATTAGAGCATGTTTGTTGTTTGTATTTTGTTAAGTACTGCTGAAAGAACAATATACTAAAGTTGATACTTGCGTCAGTCTTTAATTTGAATAATTATGCATTGCTAAAGAAGTGTTCCCCTAATTTTGTTGAGCAGTGTATCTACGGAAGATTAATTATCCAGAGGAAATTAGAAGCAGCACTAAAATATCAAAAATTGGGTAATATGAGAAATAACAACATTAGATAAATAACCAAAACTGAAGACATCTTCATAGATAAGGCAGAGTGAAGAGGACTCAAGTGGTTCGGTCACTTCCCGTATAGATGGAAGAAACCAGTTAGGAGATGTAAAAACGGTTGCTACCGTGTAAAAAGGTAAAAACAGTAATAAAAACAAAAGGCATAAGTACTACTAAAGACGATACTTGCAATCGAGTAAATTGGAATTTAGGATGTTTTGTATAATTAATTTTCTATTTCAAGCCTATCCATTTTTAAACGACAGCATTTTTTTTCTGAACGTTTACAACTTTTTATTTAGGTTCCCTATACAGTTTAGAAAACTTCCTTCTTTTATTGACGTTGATAGTTTTGCAATATGACCTACATAGTTTTCTCCATCTGTTGTAACAACAAAGACAGCTTTTCCCAACCTTGTCTCAGTATTATGTGAAACGAACATGCAATTGGCTCTGTTGAGACACTACCATCTAAATTTATATCATCATCGTTTTTATACAGAGGTTAATAATGGGATAAAATGTAAACTATAGTCTATGTGCTGCATCATGAACACTGGGGTTCTCTACATATGAGGAAAAATCACTGATACACTTCTTTGGGTCATCCACATTCCTGCTAGCTTGTTGATGTGTCCTCATTAAATCTTTCTTAAAAGATGATTACTCACGAACATCAACAGAAATACTATTACCGGGTTAAATGGTTTTAACATTTGAGACATGGACGTCAGGGTATTTAAAATGATGGTAGAATCGGGCGTCCGTGGATAACTCAAAATGCAGATTCAGTCGTAAGAATTCGTGAAATTATGGCAGAAGATCGCCTAATGGCCATTACCTTCGAATGATAGATGAGCTGAACAGCAATAAGGAAAGGATTCGACAAATTGTACATGAAAGTTTAGAAAATACGATTATCTGTGTAAAGTTCATCCCGCACAGTCTTACGGATGAGCAAAAGCAGAGAAGAGTTGTGTCGTGTGCAGACTTGCTTCAGATTTGCCTCGACAATGAAAATTTAACTGCATCGTCACTAGTGATGAGTCACGGATGATTAAGTACGATTATCAGAGCATGCAGTGCATTAGAAAATCATCACCAAACCACAACATGTTGCTTACAAAACTACGCTGATTGCTTTTTTTCAATGAACAGGGTGTGGCTCATAAAAAACTGTGCCTGGAGGGCAAACAGTAAATAGTGTGCGCTATATTGAAGTGATGAAGAGATGAAGAAAGAAGTGATTGCACGGAAACGCGTCTGTCCATTCTGCACTGATTCTGAAGCCGTTACTCATTCACCCCCCACCTTGGTCACCTGACTTGATACCAGCAGACTTTTCCTCTTTTTCATAATCAAACATGTGCTCAAAGGGAAACGATTTTAGGACGTAGAAGATATTAAGGAAAATGTAACGGCCGCATTGAAAGCAGTTTCTTCGAACTCCCCTTCTGACTCTTTTCAGAAAGTTGTTGCAATAAATGTATTAAAATAAACAGCTAAACTAAAACAGTTAGGTATACGCAATAGTCAGATTTTAAACATTATGTCAGTTCATGTAAATTAAATTACAGTTAAATAATAGAACTTTTTTCAATCGCACTTTTTAGAGCTCGTCGATTTTCTGTTGTGACGTATTTTATTCATACTAACATTTAACGTATAACATGTAAGTTTTAATCTACCAAAATTAAGGTATCCCTATAGAAGTTCAAATAATTGTTTACAGAAGATATTACTTGCGGAATTTTGTGTACGACATACGGCTTAATATAGAAATCAAGAAAAATATAATATCTCGAGTAGTTATCATTTCATAATGTTAAACTACCAGTGTTTTGATAACAAATATTTCACGCCATATTTATTCAGTAAGCGGTAGCACTTGTGTCTCAAACAAAAACAAGTATGATGTAATTATAGTTCACTGTGGTATTATAGTACCCACATCGTAAAATTCGCTATAACAAGGAAAAAAACCAATTATTTATTTATTTGATGTTTCATCTTGCAGAATATTTGCTGGTAGTTCCATTAGATGATTTGTATTGAATTAATATAAAGTGCATACTAAATACATACAAGGTGGTCCAGTTAAGTTGTCTCCTGTAAATAATGGTTGACGCAACATACAACATATCACACCAATTAAGATTATTGAATCTTTGTTGTACAAAAATTGGTCATAGTTATTTTTTGTCAAGTTGATCTCACCCTGCGTTAGTTTTACTAAGTATATAAAATATATTATATTAATATAAATAATATAAATATATATATAAATATATAAAATATTTAAATATATTAGAAGTGAACAAAAAATTCACTCACTGATGCAACCGTACCATTTTCTTTCCATTCATTCATACTACTGCTACCCCCCGGAACCGCTTCTGCATTTTTTCTGGGGGGTGCAGGTGTCCCTTACATACTAACAATTCATGCAACTAAGTAAAATACGATCGCCTCAGCCGGGGTTCGACTGATAGCGCATATTCGCACTGCCCCATCGAAGTCCCTAACCGTACTATATTATCAAATAAAGAAGTGAAATAGAGCAAAAATTACGCTGCAACGTCTTATTTAATTCAAAATAAATTCAAAATTGCTTCTACTTACTGCCACAGATTTTCTAACTTGTTTCAAAAACGATCTTTGAACTTGAGAACACGTGATAAGTGTAATTGATGCATACAATTCACAAAAAAGCTGGTGGTGTGATATTGCAACTTCTTGATGGCAATGGATTCGTAACTCCTCTTCCAATCCAAGGACAGCCACCATGTCGTTGCCAAAGTTTTTGTCGTACATTATATTCTACATCTCCCAACAACTCAGGTACAAGGTTGTGTAGAAAATCTAATTAGCGCTGTCTAGTTAAATTTTAATGAAAGAACTGTAGTTCAAAAATGTGGTTACCTCCTATGCCACACCAAACACTTGCAGAAAAAGCTCTTTGAAAATGGGTAACAGGTATTCAGTGCGGATTACCTTGTGTGTATAGTTTCCTTCAAGTTATATCGCTATTGCCTTACCAAAGGGTGCCTGGTAATTCCTGGTTAATGTTTAGGGAAGTTGTAAATGCAGCGGAAATAGAATATCCAGCTGTAGGAATTTCATTTGAAAGTTCAACATATTCAAATATCAATTTGATTTAGGTATAAATATTTATTTACACTTCTTAATAATAATAAAATTATACAAACTATAACTATACTCAATGACATGGAAATCGCAACACCAAGAAGGGGTAGGAATTTTTGACCAAACTTGGCAGAAACGTTAACTACTAAAAGGTAGCAATTGATTAAAATTTTAAAGAAAAAAAACAAAATAGAAGCATAACTGTTATTAATAATGTCTTCTCCTCATAATGTTCCAAACTTGTTCGATGGGCGAAAGATCGGGAGATCGGGGTGGACATGGCAAGAGATTGACATTATCCTCTGCAAGTTGGTCCATAGAACGTCTTACAATATGGGGACGAGCATTATCCTGCTGGAAAAGTGGGTCTTCCAACTGCTGAAGAAATGGAAGAATATGGGGTTCTACCACCTCATCCACATATCGCTGGGCGTTCATATTGCCTCGGAAGAATAACAAACGGGAGCTACTCGCATAACTTATAGTACCCCATACCATAATCTTCACAGTTTGGTGCACATACCTCGCAACAGAAAATTCAACATTGCGACGTTCCCCACGTGTTAGTCTGAACCTCATATGACCATCATGCATCCCCAAATAGAAACGGGATTCATCACTGAATACCATCCTATGCCAGTCTAGGTTCCAGTGCACTCGCAACCTACACCACTCCAAACGTTGCTGTCGGTGTTGAGCCCTTAGTGATAACACAAGATGTGGCCGGTAGGATTGCAAGCCGAAAGCTCTGATTCTGCGGTAAACCGTTCGAAGGGTTACAGGACGATCTTCGTTAGCTAACCATTGATTGGCAATTGATCTGGTATTGGATAATCGGTCTGTTGTTGCCATAAATCGAAGATGGCGGTCCTACACCTCATTTGTTCTTCTTCGCCCCCCGGTTCTTCTTCTGCGACGTTCCTGACCCCCCCTAGTCCATGCCTGATAGCAGCATATAATGGTAGATTGGTTCCGGTTAAGGCGATTTGCAATTTCTCTGAACGAAAAACCACCTTTGCGCAAACCGACAATACTACCTCTGTCGAATTCGCTTAATTGGCGGTAATTTCCAGTTTGGCGCACTCTAGGCATGATCACATGCTCAAAACAAACGATCAAAAGCGAAAACAATAAAGAACTGAACGCAAAGCAAAACATACACCTGATAAAATTGTTAGAAAAAACTGAAAGAACTGTCTGATAAGCCATTATCACTTGATCCACATGAACGAAATTTTAATCAAATGCTACCTTGTAGTAGTTAAACGGTTCTGCCAAGTTTGGTCAAAACATTCCTACCCCTTCTTGGTGTTGCGATTTCCACGTCACTGAGTATACGTATAACATCAAGTATACCATTTTTCTGGCGTATCTACTTTACATTGGCTGGAATTATCTGTCCAACTTTTCCGTACCATATAGTGGGAATCGGTCCAAGTTTCGCCTAAGTAACATATATTTCTATTGTCTTCCAATATGTTCTGGAGATTCTAGCAGCACCATGCTTGTAATCTGTTTGATTTCATAACTTACTGTTTATAGTTTTATATTTAAATCCCATACGTTTAATAATTCGCAGCAATATACTTTCGGAACACTTTATTGCAGTGTAACTCATTCAATCTTTCATTTAACAATTTTACCATAAGCAAGCAGTTTCCCTGGTACGTTTGATATATTTTTCTCTCAGTGTCTAGTGTTCGCTATCAGTCCACGGTGTCCACATTTTATAATAATGTATAACTAAATATCTACTTTGTACAGAAGTTCACCAACAACTGCTTTTGCCCTGTTTACTTCTTAAGTTTAAAAATTATGTCATTAAGGCAAATAATAAATAAGGCAACCATCTAATCTAATCTCTGAAAAGTAACTTATTACTAATACCAGCTAATTAAAGAAGCTAATTTTGATACATCGCTTGTAGCTTTAACATAAATAAGAATAGCTCAACTAAACTGTGTAATTTTAAATAATGATTTAAAAACAGAGAATGCAAGCTTTTTGCTTGAGTCACAACCCCTAGGTAACCTCAGCCTCTTCGCAATATTTAAATTTACCTGAATGCGGCCGGTGCTTTAAGCAGAGTTACAAATACGCCTATATTAAGTTCACCATTGGTAGAGAATTTTGCTCAGCCCTAAACAATACCTTTTAAGAGAGGACACAATATTTGTCCCATCCTGTATAATGTACAGAAAATACGCAATTGGGCTAGGCATTGCTTCAATAAACCTACATGTATAATTCAATAGACTAGCAGTATCATTATCCATTATTTAGGCTAAGACGGACCTGTTTGCGGAAAAAGTTTAATAACCACCTACTAACTGAATTAATAATATTGTTATCTGACGGTATTGAATTGATAATCTATTAGTTTTATCTATCGCAGAAATATGCAGCAACTATTTTAAAACAATAGAATGGAGGGATAAGTGTTATTTGCAAAAAACTAGGTTAAATCTAAAATTACAAGCAGACGTATCAAACAATCGCGTCTGATAACATAGTTTTGACGTTAATCAGGGTATTAATTTTTATGGTAGCCATTAGCTTCAGTTTTAAGTGAAGCAAACAAGCAGAACTAGATTTTATAGATGGATTAGAATTCAAACAAAACCTGATTTTATACTATCGATACAAGTACGTTAGAGATTGAAACTAAATGATATTTCACAATAGTAAAGCACACAATTAAATTACTGACTATAATTTTCTCCAAAACTGTTCAATCGTATGAAATACATAAATACTGTACATTTATCCTACTACGAGGCGTTGCAAAGGAAAGGACGTCGTTTAAACACCCAAACCTTTATTATCCAGTAGGAGTCGGCCCCTTCTCGTATCTCCTGTTGTATATTACTGTTGAGTAATGTTTAAACCTCAGTCTAGTCGATTTCTGTTTAGCTATCCTTGTAAGCATTATATTAAAATATTTAAAGACATTATTAATTAGAATTAGACTAGTGCGCAGCTAGTCAAAAAATCTACTTCGTGACAATATTGACTTAATGTTTTTCATTTGACAACTACCACTGCCATTTCACCCAACCGAAATGGCAAGTACACGTATTAACGATGTATAACAAAAATATATTGATGATCTAATAAATTGAAAGCTGAATTTATGCAAATTGCACATTATTATGCTTGATAGATCTCAGCTGAGCAGCATATGGCTCATTGAGAGACATATTTAAAAATAGCATCCCCATCAACCTAAAGAGACGAACAAAACTCATAGATATTGTGGAAAGAATAAGTAAAGTGGAATTGGGCAGGTCATCCAGCCAGGCTGAAGGATGGAAGGTGGGCACGACAGATGGTTGAAGGGAGACCGGAGCTGACAAGCGAAGTGTAGGAAAACCACCCACACGCTGGGCGGACGATATAAAGAGGATAATAACGAATTGGATGAAAACAGCACAGGATAGAGAGACGTGGAAAATTTTGGGGGAGGCCGATGTTCAACAATGGACGAAATAGGAGGCTTGATGATGATGATGCTTAATAGAAAAATGTTTGATATACAGAAAAATCAAGGCATTTGGAATAGATCACCTGTAATGTACTTCTGTACATTTGATGAAAGCTAAGCATTTTATTCTTCGTAAATTCTTCTGCCCATTAGGGCATCGGATCGGGTTTGTTTCACCCACTTCTTCAATCCGTGCCATAGTATTAATTCACTCATTTAGCGTTTTTTCTCTTCTCATTCCCACTTGCATTCTTTCCAACCAGATTTTTATTGGTCTGCCTTTCATTCTTTTTCTTTTTTCCGGTCTCCCTTACTCTCCTTACTTTCTGGGTCCATTCTCCTGTGCCCAACCAGTTCAGTTTTCTATTTTTCAGTTTCGTCATGATATGTTTGTTGTTTGTTGCTTATTTACATTTCATATTTGTGGACTCCTGAGTCTATATCAAATTTGGTTGTTTTTCAATACTTTTCTTAAATATTATATTGCTGCCCGTTTATTTGGGAGTCGTGTTTTATCATTGTGCCACGATTTGTTACCATATAAACTACTCAAAAACGAATAGGGATATTGCAGTGTGTATTGTACTGATTGCATTTTCCTTTGTATCTTGGCCATGTGTGGATAGCTCCTGAAATGATATTTCTATATCTGATAGTTGTTTGTTCCACTTTTCCTCTTTATTATTCTACTCATAACTATAATAAATAACAGTGGGGACTGTCCCCCGGCGGTTGGCTCGCATCCGCTTCTTGAGGCCAGAAGCAATGACATGTTACCAATCTCCCGATCGCAGACGGAAGAAGGCTCGGGAGAGGGGGTCAAGCAGCTTTGGAAGCCCTTGATTCCGTCGATATCAACTAGAAGTTGATATAAAACTGCCGAAATGCCCTACACAGATTTGTGGCATTAAATTGAGTGCAGCTACTTTGGGTTCTCACACGACAACGTTGAACACTAGGAAAGGGTCTCTTTCCAGGCCCGGAGCCGGCCCTGGGATTGCCCATATAAAGCGCGTTATCAGAAGTTGGACCCACTATTAGCTTGTTTCAAACTGGATGTCCCAACCAAAGATGCGACAGGCCAAGCTCCTCGTGCGGGGGCCTTAGCTGACCGCACAAAGCAACTCCTACGACTTAGTAGGAAGAATATATGAATTATTGCGGGCTCAATGACTTTTTACGGCCATTTTAGTAAACACCTACACAGTTGGGGGTTAGTCGAAGATTCCAGATGTAGATTTTGTGAAGGTGAGGAAACATCTTCCATATATTTCCTTACCCAATGTCCAGGACTGATAATCCTTAGACACAATTACTTAAGTGATTAAGTGGTTTACTGGTACTTGAGCATTATTATGGAATATACCCATAAACAAGCACCTCGCCTTTAGGTTGCAAGCGGAACTGTTGTGGGACCATTCGTCATGCGCGGACGCGCAATGGGCCTTTGGCTTAAGTGCTGGGTCCAACGCCCACCTTTAGCCCTTGCTTCACCATTCCTTTCATTTCAAAAGCGTCTGATATTTGTCCATTTATTTATCTGTACTTTCGCTATTTTGGTACACACTTTTTGTTACAATAATTTCCTTCCTGCTTTAAGGTTACTAAGCTTTTCCACATTACTTCCCTGCCACGCATAGTTGTTCTCTGCTACCCATTGTTCTCTCTACTATATTTTCAATATGTTTGTATTCTTATTTGTCAGTTTATTACTTCTGAACGCTGCTTGTTCGTCTTCCAGTTTCTTTCTACTAGTTTCCTTAGTCTTTTCTCTAGTATTCTTGTGTAAACTTTACAACCTACTGAGGATAGGCAGATCGCTTTGTAAGTCTCGCATATTGTACAGGCTAAGTTGGGCCGCCTTCGAAAACATGATATACATATCGAAGAACCAACAAATCATAATATCGTTAAGATCGAAGATGTATGATACATGTGTTTTATCTGTTGCAAAATACGGTTTGGAGACTGTTGCATTAACCCAAATATCTGCGAAAAAACTGCAAGTTTCCCAATAGGCGATGGAAAGAAACATGTGCGGAATAAGCATAAGGGACCATATCAAAAAGGAATAGGTTCGTAACAGAAACGGATACAATAAAACTTGTAGCGAACCTGAAATGGAGTTGGGTAGAGCATGTCCCATGATAGACCCCACGATGTGGACACACAAACTAGTCCACTGGCGCCCGAGAACAACAGAAAGGGGAGTGGGAAGACTTTAGAAAAGATGGTTGGATGATATCGTAGAAATAGCAGGAAGACGACCAAATAGCACTGAATAGAACCCAATTGAAGAGTGTGGGGGAGTCCTAGATCCAGAAGTGAGAAGAAGTGTCAAGAATTGATAGTTATATTAAGTTGTTCTCTTAATCTTTAGGAATTTTTCCTTTTTCCATGCTTCGATAAATATTAAATATAGCTACTTTCTTTTTCACCCATCGACTTTAACATTTCCAGTTCCATATTTTGTGCTCCTCCTTTTTCCTGTTTTTGTATTTTTCAGCGCTTCTTCTCTCTCTTCCAGCTTTATTTAGCTGTTTGTTTATTTATTTTTTGTCATTATTTCTTCCTCAGTTTTTCCGCCTTGATTTTGTACGAATTTTTCAGCGTAGGAAAAGCCAAGCAAATATAAAAAATCATTCTTGCTGTATATCAAATTAATCGAAAATTCATGAATCATGTAATACTTATTTAATAAAATGGTATAACACAAAAATACTTAATTTTTTAATGCCTCAGATCATTTGAATTATTACTGTAAATCTATTTTTCATAGCTGAGGCAGATAGTAGATAACTAGCTTACTATAGACATCGATTCTTGTTAATGAAATTTCAAAAATATTGAACTACTTAAAGATGGTTACAAAAATATGAACAATATAAATTGCGATTGTATCGCCACTTTAGATATTACGCGCACAGTTTACTAATTAACTGATTTACCATTAAAAATAGGTCAATTGTAGCAGACAAACTTCTTATCTTGACATGATAATCAGAAGCGATAATGACGCAAACACTTCAAACGCGATTTAGAGTTGCTGATTTTTTAATTTACCGGTTCTTCCCCTGGTTCAATGAATACTACTTTATCTACGAAATTACTTTACTTTCCTCCTTCATATTTAGCAGTGACAACATACTAAAATCTAAGAGTTATTAAAACACTAAAATTAGAGATTTTCGAAGATCAGTTCTGCTAAATTTGATAAATTCTGCCTGCTCTTCAAGTGAATTATCTCTTACGAAACGTAGCGGCCTTTTAACCTTTATCTGTGTTGGGCGTTTTAAAATACCACAGATATACAGTACCATGGGAAGTGCAAATACTTAAAGATGTACCTAGGCATTATACCTCGCTTGTTTGCTTTTGGCTTTGCTAGGAAGAACGGCTGTTAAAGACCCGATGTTTCGATATGGGTAGTTGAACCACAGATCTTCAACCCATGCGTTTACTAAGCGAATCTCATAAATTTTCGGTTATGCCTAGAATCCAAGATTATTTGAAAATACGTATAGGAAAGATAAGCTCAATAATAGTTATGGAAATTCATTCCTACAAGCTTTAACGACAGATGTAAAGTAGTCCTACATCAACCAAGCATGTAATTATTTCTTGAAGTTTAACGTAACTTTCTGACAGAATTACTGAAAGATAAATTTAAATATATTATCTTTACTATGCCATTAGTTTATCTGCTTACTTTGATCCTGAAATTTTTATTAATTAAAATAGAAATTGTTGCCTAAATTGTTTAATCAGTTACCTATTATCATGGAAAATAATGAGACGATTAGGAAAGATTGTATGCCCGTTCAAATCCCATTTGTATGAGAAATACTTTTGTATTCTAACTATATATACACTAGAATGAATTTAAGACATCTATTCCAGATTCATCACATTGCTGCACGTAAGAAGGTCACAATTGCGACCTGGAATGTCCTAGGTCTGGTCCTGCATCCTGGCAAACTTAGCATTGTGGAAAATGTCAAGAATATAGACCTTGTAGGACAACAATTTAACGGTTTAATCGCCATCCCAGACGTCGTTACACAGGGGTATCCCCAGGAGGCAAATACCGAAATCAAATTAACTACATTCTACTTCAGAACAGTAGCGAGTAGGCATTGGTAGCGAGTAGGCACTCCTCTGCGATCCATGGTGGAGGATCGGTTTACTGTTTCAGGACTAGCGACCCTGCCTACATGAACCCGTGGTCCTCCCCCCACAATCTTACCGGAGGAAAATCATGCCCATATCCTACCCACCCCTTGACTCTACCTATCCTCTCCTGTATCCAAACTCGTCAACATGCAGTGGCAAGCGTGGTGTTTTAATGCCGATTGCCCCTCGATTAACTTATTTAACTGTGCAAATGTCAATATCCAAAACAAAATTACTCCAAGTGGGTAGATCTCAAAAATCGGAATCCCACGCTGGTTTTCCAGCCTGTCTTAAGGATTCTGGGGGGTGGTAGACAAAAAACTGATAAATATGAAAGAAAAATCATTCATGGTGGTCACCTACAACTGCAGATTCTTACTAGACGATTCACAACTGTTCGACCTGAAAATGAAGCAAGTAAAATTAAATGGGACAGAATAAGACTTGCAGAAGTATGGAGAAAGGGAGAAAACTATATCACTCTGCCATCTGGAAATCCATTAATCTATAGTGGCCACGAAAGCCACAGCCAAAAAGGAGTTGGTTTTCTTGTTAAGAAATCGCTAGTTCCAAATATTATAGGCTTTAAGGGAATCTCTGAAAGAGTAGCCTACATGATCATAGAAACATCAAAAACTCGCTAATAAAAATAAAGCACATTTATGCACCTACTTCCACATATACACACGAAGAAGTTGAAGTATTGTACGAGGACATCGTAACTGCGAGGCTGTGGGGAGTATGTAACTTCAGAACAGATGGAAGTAATGTCTAAGTAATGCGAAAACTTATCCCGGTATATATTGTGGCAGCGATCATAAGCTCTTGATGGCGAAATTTAAATTCATACAAATACAAAGAAGAGTCAAAATGAATAAGCGTCACTGAAGCCACAGCATTTAGATCAATACAGGCCGACTTTAGATACCAACATAAAAAACACTTCAGAAGAAAATGCTGAAAAACTCTGGTAAACTCTCAAAATTGTTATGTCAGACACCAAAGGGTAAGTAGTAAAAGATAACTATAGCAATAATGACAAAAAGAAAAAATACTGGATGATTGTGGAAACAGCAAATACCGTGAAAAGAAGAAAATAATTAAGGAGAAAATGGCTCGAAACGAACGCAATCAGAGTATGTAATGTTGAATAGAGAAGTTCATAGACTTTGCAGAAGAGGCAAAAATCAACATCTTAATAAAACATGTAAGGAAATAGAATGGTTCTTCAACCATGAAGACGGGATTTGTTCCACAAAATCCAAAACATAACGAGACTATTTAAGGCTCAAACATGCAAAATAAAGAATAGTAAAGGCAAAGTTATGATATAAATTAAGTAATAGAAATCGGAAGGAAATATTGCCTAAATCTCTATTTAGACAAAGGTCATGAACCCAGGCCTCAGATACAGGCGGTAGAACAAGAACCAGACATACCAAAAGAAGAACTTATGCAGACTTGCCAAAAACTGAGAGAGAACAAATCAGTGGGGGAAGACGAAATCAACACAGACATGTTAAAACAACTCAACGGTAAGGGAATGTGCAGTAATAGATAATGCCCTACTGACTGAACAAGATCTCTTTATGTGCCAATTCGTAAAAAGGGTACAACGAAAAATTGCAGCAATTACTGAACTGTAGCCTTAATCCGGTATGTTATTAAAATAATTCTTATTATTCTACTACCACGTCGTAAAAGTTTCCTAGAGTGACAAATACACCGGGAACAAACGAGATTTAAAAGTGGAGAGGACGTAGCGAACAAATTCTAAATGTCCGTCAATTAATTGAATAAACAAGACAGCTTGTAGTGATCGCATACATGTGTTGCCTAAACTAGCATTTGACTGTGTGAATTGGTCAAAACTGTCGACAGTGTTAACAGAAATGAAAATCCCAGATCATCCTGCCCTACTATACGAAGACGTTTCAGCAGCAGTAAGACTTGAGGACAAATACTCCACACACTTGAAAGTACAGGAAGGTGTTCGGCAAGGTTGTATATTGTCTCTCACACTATCTCTAGAAAGCTGACAAGGTGGAATTGCCATTCGCGGAAAGAGAATAAGTAATTTGCGCTTTGCCAACGATACCACACTCATCGCCAACGATGAAAATGAAACGACTAAACTGTTCGACAATATTGAAACTGTGGATTAAAATTGAACCGTCAGAAAACTAAATTGATGATAATAGATCGTTGCTATTTAAGGGGCTGAGGCTTGGACTTTAAAACCGACGATAGACACAAACTGGACTCCTTCGAAATGTGGCGCTGGCGAGGATTTTTTCGTCGGACCGCTGCAAGAAAGATGGAAGTGCCTTCGACTTAGCTCAGCGAAGTAGGGAGTGGTTTACAAGAAACGCTTAAGGGAAGGAAATCTAACGTAGTTGTATACAGGGTAAGTCGCCATTAATGGACGCCACCCTTCAAGTTACAGCTGAATGCAGGTTCTCGTAGGAGAAAACAGCAACGGGAATCCTTAATTGTGCCTCCTCCTATATATAATGCTTACAAAGTCAATGCACACAATAAAATACACAGAAATAAAATATACAGAAAATATGGTGAATTTTTAAGACAAACATAGCTATGTTCGTTCGTAATGCTCTAGTGCTTGTAATTGGTAACACACATAGTACAAAAAAAGACAATTAAAACGGTAATAACTGTAGTTGAACAAAAGGGAAGTTGGGACGTCCAAACCAAGGAGCTCGCCGCCACTGGCTTAAGATATTTACTTTACTAAACACACAGACCTACGCAGCCAGCGACGTTCGAGTTTACAGAATGAATTATACTTTAACATTAACAAATAACGAAACGACGGGCAACTGAGGGTTGCCTCACTTTTAATATAACAAGGAAATTAAACGGTTCTATTTCTTAGTTACCAACGAAGCACTGGTAAACAGGGGAAAACAATCGCTGTACGGTACATTGGTAAGTTTACCTTAATTTTCTTCAGGTAGGACGTAGAGAGAGAGAGAGGCACAATTTGGGGTGTTCCTAGATCTCTGAAACGCAGACAAAAATCGCAGGCACGCACAGGATTTGCAATCGCAAAGAATTTCTTCGAGAAACGGGCAATTTCAAGCGTTCTTGCAGTCAGAAACGAAACCTCCGCTGTACGATGTTTGAACGTTGCAATGGCTTAGTGGGTATTCACGGGGTTAATGGCTGCAATCCGACACAGGTCGAGAGAACAATTTCACTAAATTGTCTTTAGTAAAGCGTAACACTCTGCTAATATGTTTTAATCCGACTAAAATATCGAGAAGGATATTCTGCCCCCAGGCGAGAAAAGCGATACGGTGACTTAATACAGAAGAGACGCTGCCAAAAAAACTCCGGCTTAAAACCATATACGTTGCGTTTCAGAGGTTTCGACTGACTTCTGCAGTATTTGTCGTTGGCGCTGAGGTCTTAGCAAGCAACCGGGCCGAGAGAACATCTTAAGCCGACTGACTTTCCCCCCGCTGCAAAAACTCTCAGTAAATGTAATCATTCTAGAACAAAATCTACCACGTGGAAGTTCCGGGGAGTGTAGGAATTTCAGGGCCATGCTGTAGGATTCTAAGAACTGTTATATGGCATATAGACTAAACATACTTGTCAGCGTTCCCTTAAGCTTCGAAATGGTGACCTCCATAAATTAACCCTTTGAAAATAATAGAATAGTAATTAACTATGAGCGGCAATTGACATACGGCTTTAATTCATATGAAGCGGCAAAACTAAACGAACGTTACAGACTTTTGAAGATTCCGTAGACAGATTACAGAAAAGACGCGTCCATATTAGAGGAATTAAACATACAAAATCGCCTATCCACTATAGTGAGGCGTCGACTCCTAAAATACTTTGGTCGCATTACCAGAAAAATAGCGATAATTAGGAAAGGTTTGTAGTTCAGGGAAAGATGGATAGACCAAAAAGAAAGTTTTACGGGAACATCACTGCAGAAAAACTTAAAAATATCCACAGGTGAAGAAAGATTTTGCATAAAACCAAATACATTTCAGCGATGCGATCACGTGGTTTCAGTCATGAAGCATACGATTGACTGTGAGAGAGATACAATCACTCATCGTTGAAGTAATTAGGAAGTATACCGAAATTGGTAACATTGACTTTAAGCCCCGGAGTAGCCGACCAAAAATAACCTGTGCTAGAGTGACGCTGCGTGAAAAAGAACCAGTCTGGAGGACTGGAGCCTAAATTCTACAGAACTTACCAGGTTGTTGTTAGAAGCAACTGGTTCAAGTTTGTTCACATCTATTGTTAGAAGAAGACTTCTTATTTTGGAGGTGTAGATCACAGAAGAAACCACTGCTTTCCGAGAATAAGAGACTCAACCGTTTGCGATGGTCAAAAAACATCGTCAGTGCTATCCAGAACAATGACAAAGGTACTATTTAATAATTAATTCACCTTTAATATCTGTAATCATGCTAGTAATAAAGTAAAAAGCTTTCTGTAGAAGAGTTTTCATCCAAATTCGTAATTCCAACAATAAAACACCCAACATCTGTTATAGTATGTGGTGCTGCCGAAGGAGTTGATCGACTGCTTGTCGCCCCTGAGATCTTGAAATCACAAAATACATTGAGGTACTGTGGAATTAGCTGTTGTCTAGTGGGAAAGATTTGTTGATGCAGGTTGCCATAGAACACCAGTGGTTCAACCAATAAAGCCGATAGAATGGATTGGGCAGCACAATACCCCAGATCAAAAGCCCATCGGAAACGTGTGCCAAAGGATAGCTAACATCAACTAGAATAAAAGTTTACAAAACTAGACTTAAATCCCGTTTCCACTGTATCTCCAAGGAAGAGCTATCGCTACATTGAAGTTTTTGTTTCATATGTAAAAAATAACAATATTCCATTTAAGCCAAGAATTATGTTTAGAACCATAACTGGATAGATTTAAAATCATTCACACAAGCCCAAAGGTAGCAACTATCAAAGAAAATTGAGTAGTATGCGTGGTAAAATGTCTACCTTGTAGGAATTAGTTCCAGACAGAAGCTATCTGTTCTATTTACACTATAACAAAAAATTAATAATTTCAGTATAAGTTAGTAATAGTTATCACGTACATGACGTAACGTGATTTTGAAGTAACGCTAATCCATTTACCACGAAAATGCGATTTATTTTATCTTATCAGAGCGGTCGGACTAGAAAATATTGTTAACTGCTAACCTTGTAATTTAGATATTCTTAATAAATGCTAAACACGTAATATACACGTTCATTCCAAATTTCAAAAAACACCTCAAATTTTCTAAAGATTAAGCTTTTCCTGTTGTCATCGTAGCTACGTTCGTCGTCGATCTTTCAACTTGTGGATTTTAACCAATAAATGACATATACACTATACAAGATTGCAATAAACCGACAATATTATCGAAAACTCATAAGAACTGATAATAAAATAGCAAAAATAATGCAAGAACGCGGAAAAATCAACCTAAGTTTACAATATACTTGGTGACCACGAGATGAGGTAACAGCATGGAAGATTTTTGTTTCTAAAACTATTATTTTGACATTTAAAACTAAGATATAACTTCTACATGGGCAACTTTAAACTTTAACCTTACTTCTGACTTCCGGTTCCGCGAGAGCTGAGATCAACATTTTATTTTTAAATACAACTACTTACGTTTTTTGTGATAATCAAACTAATAAAAAAGAAAACCTAAACTTTATTATTCTTTAGTATTAAAAGCTAATTTAAAAAAATTAATTATGAATATCATTAATAAGCATTTACATTTTTACTAATCAATTGAATATATCGCCCATTTTAAACTGGAATGTCAACTGAAACCTATCTTTGATCAACTTAGCGTTGAAAACAAATGCAATAATTCAAATGACGTTTGTTAATGTTAGTAGTATTTGTAAGCAACACGTTAATAATTTTCTGGCGTTTGAATTTGATTCCGACTTTTAAAACTTCGATTTTGAATGGCGTTTGCCGCTGAAAATCCGTCCGAGTTTGATCAGCGTGCGGTACTACAATTTTTAAGCGCTGAGAGTGTGCAGCCATTGCAGATTCATACGCGAATGCAAGCTATGTATGGAAATACATGTATTGCGTACCCAACTCCGAAGAAATGGTGCCGAAAATTTAAGAATAAAAAAGAGGGGACTATGCGTGAGGGGCGACCAGGTGCACGGTGTACTGCATTAACAGGAAACAATATGGCATGTGTGGAAAGAGGAAAGCCTTATTAAAGAAAATCGTCGAATTTTAATTAGAGACATTTCAGAAATTGTTGGTGCGAGTGTAGGCTCTGTCCATAGTATTGTTCGTAATCTGGCTTACAGCAAAGTTTGCTCGCAATGGATTCCTCGTCTCTTGTCTAATGAATAAAAATGCTTGCGAATGGGCTTATCTCTGCAACACCTCACAGACTATAGGCAAAATGGTGATGACTTTCTTCTGTCAATAGTAGCTGGTGACAAAACTTGGTGCCATTACTACGAGCCATACAGTAAGTTATCGTGGATGCAGTGGAAATATTCAAGTTCACCACCACCGAAGAAGTTTAAAGCACAACCTTCTGCAGACAAGGTGATGTTAACATTTCATTTCGACCAGGAAGAACCCTTGTTGATAGACTTTAAGGAACCTGGAGTGAATGTCAATGCAAATCTATACAATGAAACTGTGAACAAGCTTTATCAAGCAATAAGGCGGAAACGTCCAGGAAAACTTCCGCGTGGGGTCATTTTGCTGCACGACAATGCTAGGCCTCATGTTGCTAATGTAGTAAAAGAAAATCTTCAACGAAAGAATTGGAGGGTTTTAGAGCATCCACCCTATAGCCCGGATCTATCGCCTTGCGATTTCCAGATCTCTAGACCACCGAAAAAGGCGTTAAAAGTCGGCATTTTGAGTCTGACGCAGAAGTACCGATAGCTGTGGGAGACTTCTTCAATCAGCAGCCACAAGAATTCTATGAATACGAATACGATCATCACATAGAAGAAAGGTAACTGGATTTAAAAATAAAAAGTTGGTCATGGTTCCGGCCAAACCGGAAGTCAAAGCTAAGGACAAAAATCCATTTAGAGGATATAATCTTAGATTAAAGTTTCAAATTAATAGGTTTAAAAACATAAAAGTTACATGCTGTTACCTCATCTCGTGGTCACCTTATTTAATTTAGAAAATGTTTTTCACCTAACTACAAACTACCATTCTTTAGGAATATAACGCAAATAACCCCAATGTCAAGATTAATCTATTTTTCTTAAAATTTGAACAATGCCAAGAGTCTGTTCCCAATTTATTTTGGCGTATACGTATACTATTGGCATTGTCTTTGACATTGGCTGCAGTTAGCTTTCCAGCGTCCCGGTAGACCCTAAGCTCCAGAATGGACAGGACGAGGAATTAACTAGCAAGTTATATTTAAGTTTGAATTGTCAGGTCGGTTTAAGATTTCCTTCATTTGCAATTAGAAATTACAAATTTTAATTTCTAGCTGCAAAATGCAAAATGTTCTATTAAAAAGCCTGAAATATATAACACCCTATTCGAGATGGAAGAGACTATTATTGCTTTCAGTACAACAATTTTAATATCAATTGAAAAGAAACAAAAACTAGAAAATACAATTAAATTAAGAAGTTTAAAAGCTTTATTACTAAATAGATACCAAATAATTGATTAAGTTGGTGTGAAACGATAAGATAAGAAAAAAATAATCTTTAAATTCTTAGCCTTTGAACGGAAGAATAGCTTCTCAATATTTCCTTAAAATTCCCTAATGTAGCAAAATTTTAAACAAAACTA
The DNA here is from genome assembly GCA_014611495.1 of Limonius californicus. Lineage (NCBI taxonomy): Eukaryota > Metazoa > Arthropoda > Insecta > Coleoptera > Elateridae > Limonius > Limonius californicus. The sequence goes on along the minus strand of JABXWE010008877.1, from coordinate 19,854 downwards.
GCTAAACCTGTGGGCTTCGATCTACGCTTTGTTTGTTTAAAAACCAATAAATATTCTTGCTAGTTGAAATGTATAGATTACATACAAATTGTACATTTTTCTGGTGCTTCTCTTCGTTTTTATGGATTATTTGTACTTTAATTGCTCTATCCAGCTTTCATTTAATTGCAAAACTTGTAGGTATATGGTTAATTATGCTTTTTTACTAAGTGGTGCATAATTTTACAAAATGAAATACGCCTGAAGATAGTTGTTCCATAATTATTCTGAAAACAATGCAAATTAACATTTATATATTTTAATAGCTGAAATACCTGTATGGTGGTCGCATATTTTTCCCCAATAAATAGCAAAAATTAACATTTGTATGCGATTTGTGTTTTTAGACAGTAGAAAGTGGCATTCAAAAGACGCAATAAACTTCATTTTAAAATATTTTTCAGAATAGAGTACGTAATAAGTTGTTTTAAGTATAAATTTTTTCATGTATAGGGTGCGAAAGTTAACAAGTGTAGAAATTTTGGTAGGTAGTGCTACTTACTAATCACTGCTAAAGTAAAAAGTTTTTACAATAAATGTTTTCGCTAATTCTATCCACCTCTAACATTTGCTGATATTCGTTATTGTTTAATATTTTAAAGATGAAAGCCTCCCTGAATTAAATGACGTCATGCATGGATTATAACTAAGTAAATCGTTGACCAGTCGACGGTTTAATATAGAGCTTGTTAATTATTTTTTAGTTATCACAAACATCACTGCGTCAAATAAAGTTCTTATAGTTTACTTATTAGAATTAGTGTTAAATCAAATTGCTGTAGATTGAAGAATTAATGTTTTGGAGACAACCAAACATCAATGGAGCTCTTAAAAATATACAGAATGCTTTGTTCAAAATTTTATGGCATTTTTTTAAGTCGGATGTTCATAAATTGCATCTACGTTTTAATTATAATTATTGTTTAGAAAAATTTGTTACTATAGATTATTTTAACAATATACAGTCCGCTTTTCAAAAAACAATATACATTATTTTATTATTACTACACATTATCTTGTTTATATATAATGTATAATATATATAATGTATTTTTTACATCAAAGTCGGTGTTGAAACGTTCATTGTGAACATACCACACATCAGTCTTTTAAACCTAACCTCATTTTTTGCATTTGGGCCATTTGTGGTCATTTACTTGGATTTCTTAGCTTCTAGTGGATTTTTAGGCTGCAGTTTGAAAAATCAGTTGTTTTCAAGACTCAATTGTACATTCCGTTAGTGAAATACGTAAGTATAGTACAATTTATGTTCTAGTAATTTTAACTACAACAGAATCTTTCTATACAGAACATGAATTTCACCGTCTGTAATCTCTATATATACTACCTATTGTACTGCCTCACAACACTTTTTGTTGTTCTCTGAATCACTGTGTTGAAGCGACACTAGATCCATTTCACGTAAAGAAGACAGCGGTCATCCTCCGAGAAGAACAGCAGAAGTAATTGATAATGTAAGGCAGATTATGGAAGATGCCCCTCTCTCTCTCTCTTTTCAGTTCCCTATTGGTATGACATTCCATGTCCTTGAGTATTTGTGCCATATACTGTAGTCTCGGTCTTCCCCTAGAGTTACGCTACTCGGTTCTTCCTTCAACTATTATTTTTAACGGTCCTCAATGTCGTATAAGGTGGCCCATTAGTTGGTCACGTCTCTTCTTTATACTTTTCCATAATCTTTTTCCGTCTTGTGCTCTTCTCAGTATCGCTTCAATTGTCAGTCTATTCACCCAACTCACTTTCAGCATCCTCCTCCAACACCACATTTTTGTAATTTTTTGTTTTCCACCATTGCCACAATCCATGTTTCGCATCCGTATAAGGCAATGCTCCACACATATGTTTTCACAAACTGTTTCCTTCTCTCGAGCGATATCTTTGTTAAGGTCAGAAATTTCTTCTTCTTATAAAAGACTTTCTTTGCTTGTATTCTGCTAACAATTTCATTTTTATTCCTACCATCTTTAGTAATTTTACTATCAAGATAGCAGCACTCATTGACCTCTTCGATGGTGTTGTTATTCATTCTTATAGCATTAAAATGATGGGTTTCGGGAATTCGGAGAAGTCTAATTTTGTTGTAGAGACACCTCGTCATCCTCATAAATAGGATTGTAGGCGGCCATTTGGAGGTGTAGAATAGTTGGACCATATTTTTTGAAGATAAAAGAAAGACAAAATTAACGAAGACTTTTTTCAGGCACTTTAACTACAGAAAGGTACAGAGAAGAGATTTTTTGGCCAATTTTCGAAGAGCTTCGTGACTATAAATTCAGATTTGGTATTCTCCAACGAGACACACAACATATAAATATGATATGAAAATTTTTTGACGAACGGATTATTAGTCGAAATACACCAATACCTAATCCTGTCACATCCTGCGATCTCACGCTATGCGATTTCTTTCTGTGGCCGTATTTGGAGAACTCCATTTTCCAGCAGCCAATACATGACCGAATGAATTGCAACACAAAACATTGGAAAAAATTAATGAAATTAATAAATAAAAGTCAGCAATGGGATTGTGCGAAGGGTTCAAACGTACCTGGATGAAGGCGGTGATTTGTTATAAGTTTTTTTTTATTGTAATTAATTGCAATTTAATTATTATCATTTGATGGAAATTTATTGTTTATAAGAGCTATTTTTAGATGTTTGCTTTTGAATACCTTCTTGCCAAATCTGATTATAAAAGTAGAGTTAGGTAGGTACGTTTAGTGATATGTTCACAATGAACTTCTCAGCGCCGACTTTGACGGCCTATTAAAAAAACTGCAATATGTTGTTAGTTAGTATAGTAATTGCCATATGTTCCAATAGCGTAGTCAGCGAAAGGATTTTTAAACTCTTGACGAAGACATTTTAACAATTTGCTTTGTCAATACATCAAACATTTCTGTCAATTTAGAGCTTCCACACATGAAACTGCTAATAAGGTGTAGTGCAATCAATCAACCGTTGTTAGAGTAATTAGGACGTAAGTCGAAATTGAAAAAAGTGACGACTAAACCCGGAGTAGCCAACCAAAAATAACCTCTGCTACATATAATGCTGAAGAACCAGTTTGACTGATAGGAGCCTCCATTTTACAGAACTGACCAGATTATTGTCAGAAACTGCTGTTGTGAGTTTGTGTACCTTGAGAAGAAATCTTAATTTCGTACTCAGACGACGCAGAGCACACAAGAAACCACTATTTTCCGCAGAGCAGCGACTGAAGAGTTTGAGATGGGCAAAGGAACATCTTCACAAGACACCAGAACCGTGGCGGAAGGTTCTGAATCCACCTTTAATATGAATAGTTATGCTGGTAATACGTAGAATGTTTCCTGGGGAAGTATTTTTACCACAATGGGTATTTCCAACAAAAAAACACCCAACCTGTGTTATGGTATGGGGGTCCATGACTACCGAACGAGTTGGTCGATTATATGTCGTCTTTGGGTTGATGAATGCCACAAAATACATTGAAGTAGTGCAGAATAAGATATTGTCTAGTGGAAAAGATTTATTTAGAGAAGAAAAGTTTATTTTCCAGGATGACAATCCACTTTGCCATAGAACAAAAGTGGTTCGATCTTGGATAGCGACCAATACAATCGATAGGATGGATTGTCGAAACAAAATTCCCAAACCTTTATGCCATCTAAAACTTGTGGCAAAGGATTCTTCACTGCAGGTGCGGTATCCTAACAGATATTACTATTCGTACTTTGGACACTACTGCCCTAAAAAGGTCTCGTGAGGTGCAGTCATACCATTGGCGTAGGTTTTTCTGCCGGGATACTCTTCATTTCCTTACCCTTCTTTTGCCATATTTTTCCTTGTATAACCAGTGACAAATGATAGCTAACATCATGTCCAGGAAAAAACCGACATAAATTGATTTAATCGACCCTTATCAATACCTGGTTCGCTGTATCTTTAAGGAAAAACTTGGTAAGCCGGTAAATTCCATACTAAATGGATGCAAATTAGTCATGAGGAATAAAGACTGGCCGATATAGTATTAAATTACTTTGATATAATTAACTTTGTAATATCGAAGGTTTAAATTTGAATTACAATAATAAAATGAATGTAATTTTGAATAAATGTTTTAATCCAAGTTGTTTTTTCTTAATAAGCGAAAATTTAATCTGCTAGTTTTACTATATTATTGTGTTTAAATATTTATGAAGGTAGGATAAACGTATCATTTTAATTTAAGTTTCCCCCAATCCTTTAAGTGATGCAGAATTTTTTCACACCACTGTATAAGGCAAAGCCTTTACTAGAAATATTCCAAGCCTTACTACTGATACGTTCCTAGAAAGAAAGAAAAGATATACCAATTCTGTTACCTCAGTGAATCTGTCGGTTTGCATTTTATGAGCCTTACAAAGTTCAATTATTAGGTATCAAATAGGATTAATTAATTTAACAGTAACCGTTATTAACCGTATTAATCACCATTGGTAATTGTTGGAATAGCATACGCTTCCCTAGTAAATCATATCTGTTGACATACAATGCATTGTATATCTAACTATTTTGTCATCATATCTAATCCGCCTAAACTCCACTAATCTCTTAATCCCCTGGCACCAGACAAAAATCAAACAATAAATGTTTCTGATTTTCGGGGCAGATAAACTTCGACAATAAAAATGCGTTGGAACCGCAAACAATTTATTTTAGCACATCACACATTTTACAACTAGAAGAACTACAAATAAATTAAGTAATACATTGAATATATAAAAATAGATTAATCTCTCTAAAGCTTCATTTAACTATCACAAATGAAGAATCCAACACATAAAACCAAATGTTAACCTAAAACTAAGAAGATCTGGCCAATCTAAAATCACACACTAAAGAAAAATGATCGGATGGGTACAGAAGTGAAGGAACCCTGTCTTCTCCGATGTCTTCTCCTGAAGGAAAATCGAGCACGGCTTCCACATCCATTGCGTTTTTACTGTAAAAAACATAGTCGATTGTGTGGCAAACTTCTCCCTCGTCCCTGATTTTCCAAGTCGTGTACAACGGCTCGCGATCCGCCGAATGAAGACCGTTTTCTGGGGAACCTGCATAGGCACTGGACAATTCATGTTTTTGGTTGTCTAAAATCGTGCTATATACTGGCTCTGTGGGTTCCGCGTTGAAGTCGCCACAAAGAATGATGGGCCTGCCCTCACAGTGATTCGAAATGAACTGCAGCAAATCTTTGCCTTGCTCGTTTCTTAATGTGGATAACAACGCTCCTTGGCGGGCTTTCAGATGGGTTGTGGTAACGCATATTTCTTGACCCGTTTCGCGTACGCGTAATACTGCCGACAGTGCTACCTGAAACATAAAAGAAAAATTAAGTTTGTTTTCATGATGACATTGATTTTGATGGTTAGTTTAATTTGTTTTCCACTGATTAGCATAAATATTTCAAATCAACTTCCACCATCAATTCGTTTTTCTGTATCTCCAAGGAAGAGCTATTGCTACATTGAAGTTTTTGTTTCTTATGTAAAAAATAGCAATATTCCATTTAAGCTAACAATTGTGTTAAGAAACACAACTGGAAAGATTTAAAATAACTCACACAGCCTCAAACGTAGCAACTATCAAGGAAAATTGAGTAGTATCTTAAAGCCTTTGGTAACACCCTTGTTGATGATCTTCGTATATTTTTCATTGCTATATCATCCCGTATTGAACTAGGTACCACTTTTTATAAAAGTTTAGTCAAATCTCCTAACAGTGTTTCATTCTGTTATAGTTTTATTTGTTTGAGAATTTAAATATACGAAGTCGTACATACTAATGAAAAATACAAAAGAGTGCTATGTAGTCATCGTTTATTCTTAAATATACACACACCGGCAAAAAACTGATCACTTATAATTCAGATAAAACCCACAGAAGAGAGAAATACATGGAAGTGGAGATATTTCCAATGGTATGGTGCGAGTGCTACTAATGATTTCAAAGTACACAATACAACATAATGTTTATTGATAATCAGAAATGAAAAGTGCAAACTGTTACGAATATAATATTGTTGGAAATGATTTCTCTGCGCAAAGTATGAATATGTTTGTTCATTGCGTGTGCTTCACAATATACTCGCCACCTGCTGTTTTTGGTAAGTGTATTACTGATAGCAATTGACAAAAAAAACAGTGTGTAAATAGTATCTATCATAAATGAATTCGAAATGAAGTCTCGTCTTTTGGACTATTGTTCCACAATATGCACAAAACGGTCTTCTTCTCTTTAACCGTTTTCTATAGTCTGAATATAGCGTTCACTCTTATTCTTCTAATATTCTCTATTTAGTGTGACATTGTACCAGTTAAATCATCCTGTTATTTTCTCAGTAATATCGCTCCATTCTTCACTATCCATTGTTCTCCATTTCATTGCCCTTTCCATTCCAGGTGCCTTCTTCCATGTCCCATTTCAGGTTTGTTACCGTTTTAATCACATTTTCTAAATTTTTGTTCTTAGTCTTATCCACATATCTCTCTTTTAGACATTCCTTCCACAACATGCACAAGGCGGTAACGAATATGTGCCAATATTAGTAATTAAAAATGGTATCTTCTTTTCTTTGACCGTTTTCTATGCTCTGAATATAGGATTCTCTCTTATTCTTCCAATATTCTCTATTTAGTGTGACATTGTACCAGTTAAATCCTGTTACTTTCATAGTATCATCGCTCCTCTCTTCACTGTCCTTTGTTCTCCATTTATTTGCCCTTTCCATTTCAAGTACCATTTCAGGGATGCTGCCGTTTTAATAACATTTTCTACATTTTTGTTCTTGGTCTTATCCACATATCCTTCTTTTCGACTATCTTTCCACAATATGCACAAGGCGGTGACGAATGTGTGCCAATATTAGTAAATAGGAAAGGTATCTTCTTCTATTTAACCGTTTTCTGTACTCTGAATATAGGATTCCTTCTTATTCTTCCAATATTCTCTATTTAGTGTGACATTGTACCAGTTAAATCCTGCTACTTTCATAGTACCATCGCTCCTCTCTTCACTGTCCATTATTCTCCATTTATTTGCCCTTTCTATTCCAAGTGCCCTCTTTCATGTACCATTTCAGGGATGCTGCCGTTTTAATAACATATTCTACGTTTTTGTTCTTGGTCTTATCCACATATCCTTCTTTTAGACTATCCTTCCACAATATGCACAAGGCGGTAACGAATGTGTGCCAATATTAGTAAATAGGAAAGGTATCTTCTTCTATTTAACCATTTTCTATACTCTGAATATAGTATTCCCTCTTATTCTTCCAATATTCTCTAATTAGTGTGACTTTGTACCAGTTAAATCCTGTTACTTTCATAGTACCATCGCTCCTCTCTTCACTGTCCATTGTTCTCCATTTATTTGCCCTTTCCATTCCAGGTGCCTTCTTCCATGTCCCATTTCAGGTTTGTAGCCATTTTAATCACATTTTCCACATTTTTGTTCTTGGTCTTACCCACATATCTCTCTCTTATACTATCCTTCCACAATATTCACCAGGCGGTTACGAATATGTGCCGATATTAGTAAATAAAAGTTGTGTATTCTTCTTCTCTTTAGTCGTTTTGTATACCATGAATATTGGATTCCCTCTTGTTTTTCCAACTTTCCCTGTTTCGTGTGGCATTGTGCCAGTTAAATCCAGATCTTTTCTTACCTTCTCTCATCGTTCCTCTGTTAAAAGTTCGTTGTTTTCCATTTAGTTATCTTTTCATTCCACGTGTCTTCTCCCCTGTTTGCATATCCAGCGATGTCCTATTTCAGTGTCCACAATAAGCACAAGGCGGTAACAAATGTGTACCAGTAGGTATTAGTATATAAAAATGGTATGTTCTTTTTCTTTTTAACGGTTTTCTATGTTCTAAATATAGGATTCTCGCTTATTGTCCCAATATTCCCTGGTTAATGTGACTTTGAACTAGTTAAATTCGGTTATTATCTTGAGATCAGCACTCCTCTCTTTGTTGTTAATTGCTTTCCATTTAATTGCCTTTCCACTTCAAATGCTTTCTTCAATGGCAGCATATCCATCCATGGCCCAATTCAGGAGCGCTATCGTTTTAATGACATCTACAGTTTTGTTTTTGTTTTTATCCACATATCCTTCATTTAGACTGTGTTTCGACCATATGCACAAGGCGATAACGATTTTATGCCAATATTCTTCTCTTTAGCCGCGTTTTATACTCTGTTATTCCAATTTTACCAATTTAATATGACTCTACACAAGTTAAATTCGGTTATTATCTTAAAATTATCATTCCTTGCGTTCCTGTTCATTTAATTACTTTTCCATTGCTTGTGTTCTTCCCATTTACATATCCAGCTAGGACAATTTGGAAGACGCTACTGTTTTAAGGACCTTTTGTAATTCTTAGTTCTTGGTCTTATTCACACATTTACCTTATGGGTTTTCGATGATATCCCAAAATCTTTCTCTATATTACCTAGGTATCTGCCCAATATGGTACCATTGGTAATAGACATTGATTATATAGTTCTACATCAAGTATATCTGCTATACTGACCACCTTTTTAGCATTTTTTTATCTATATCCAGGCCTTGATTTTGTTTTGCAATTGTAATTGTACGTCTGAGACGCACACTGTTGAGGACTTCTTTTACGTCTCTCCACCGTCTTCTTCTAGGTCTCTCCACCGTCTTCTTCTAGATTTGTCGTTCGATTTTTTTTTTAAATCTAATTCTTAGCTGAAGCTATTGTCTAGCATGCTTACATTTTATAATTAGCAGTATAGTTCAAAATTAATTGCCACAAAATTAATCGAAAAGTACAAAATTGCACACTGAAGAAGCGGTCACTAGAGACTATTTCCAACATACACGTTCTGTAGGGTTTAGATCGGGGATTCAAGCTGGCCGTACATACGATGTATTTTCACTTTCTCAATGTACATAGCGAGTTTCCTTACAGTGTCTTACTCTTTCTTTGCTTACATTCTTCTCTCGCACCTCCCCAAGACCATTTCTTGCCATAGGAGGTGTCTAAAAACGACCCTTCGGCAGTATTTTATTAAAAATATCGCTGCGTGATTTCCTGTTTAGAACGTGCTCTACCTTCAGAAACAATACTCCTCTCCACAGGACCAAATGAAAAGATTATCAATCCGTACGCCCAATAGCTGTATGTAGAGCACTACCACAGTAACAAAAACTAGATAAAATCTGTCATTATGTGGTCTTGATCGATCCAATTTAAGTATCCATTGCGTTAAGTTTTAAGTTGTTTAAAACCAAAGGATGACTAAGAGAATTGTTATGGATAGCATGAACAGCCTTTGTAGCGCCTACTTTTCACTAGAGTCTTAGCTTTATCTTCAATTCATAATGGCATCCCTTACTGTATAATGATATAAAAATTGTTACAAATTCATAAGCTGAACATAAATTACTATCCAATACTGATATTGTTAATTAATGACGAAACAGCTAAACATTATTTGACACTAATCATCAATGTAGGAACAATAATATTGTTCTTAATTTTTTGAATGCGTAAATAGGTTGAGTTGTTAGAACTGATTTGAAACTGGCATCTACAACAGTAGCTACTTTTTAAAACCAATTTAAGTGATCCAATTTTCTTGTCAATGTGTATACATCATCCATTACTACTATTAACATTCTCTATTCAAATTCTTAGTCCAATAAACTATTAAATGTATGATGAGAAATGATTAAATTAGACCCCTACCTGATTGCTTTGCACTCTCCAAATTTCCAAAACTTTGCTTTGAGATTGGACAAGCTCGAATTTGCTTTTACGGTAAAAAATGGCACATCCGTCTGGTCCATTGTTGCCTTCGATGTAAAAGCATGGAGAGTCGGGTTTGGGGAAGAACATTCCTTCGTAGCCCTGGGTGCCCAACACATGCTTGAGAAAATTGAAGTGATCAACTTCCTGTAAAGACAATTGACAAAATTAGTAGCTGTAGTTATTGGTAGGCCGTGTGCAAAATCAAAAACGCCTACATTCACAATTTTCAAATATCTATTGGGACCTTTAGTTCTGTATAAAAAAATTTAATATATACCTGCAAGCAAATAACATCTGGGCAGTACTGGACTATTTCTTCCACTATTCGGTACCTTCTGAAATTCCAGTCTAATGCTTCATCCGGACAGCGTGCAAAATTGTCGTTCATTACACCTAGGGCTAGAAAAACATTCCGATTAGTACCAGTAAACTGGAAAAAAAAATTGATATCAATTCATGAAAGCAGAGAAAATCAAAATTTCCAACTGTCTGGTTAATACAGTTTGAGGAGATATTTTTCATACAAAACTAATTACTGGATTTTACTAGCATTAACTGACTACGGTTAAATCTCGTTCCAGTCGTACTCTATCGTACAGTAGATAAACTACAATATAGTTATTATTACTATTTTTGGTAATGCATATCCTAGGTTTCATACAATAAGGCTCAAACCCGTTAAAAAATAAATAACTAAAACTAAAAAGCCAATTTATCTATACTGTACTGTAGACCAAACAATGTTCCATCCTATCAAAAAGGAATAATTAATGATTTTATTCTCAAAGAATTAATAATACTTATAGATTGTAAGGCATGGCAGATAACTGACGTCATAGAAGTAGGAAATAATCTCAGACTAATAATTTATGACTAATGAAATTGCACAATTGCAATTACATGGAACAAATTGTTATCCGTCCATTTAAAAAATGATAAGCACTCAATATAAATTTTTTACATACCTTGAGATAAGATATTCCACTGTAATACTCGTAGGTTGTAAGGACTAGAAATGCAGTCACTGCCTGCTAAAAAACATATACAACTATTAGATTTCAAATTTCAAAGGATAGAATAAGTAATAATTGATTAGAAGTATATGGTAATACTGAAAAAATTTTAAAATTTATTGATGTTATTGATAGTTAAAATAGGAAACCTAATTGCCATTCTCCCTGTATATTAATGCAATATTGAAGGTCACCAATTTCTTTGTTTTCACTATAGTAACCATTAATTGAGTATTTCCTAAGTTATTTCTTTATTTCCTGGTTTGGTAATGCTAAGTCACCACTATCGTAGTTGCCCTTTATAGTAAAAATAACCAAAGAGTTTATTTTCACCATGGTAACAATTGTTTCTTCTGCCATATCGTTGTTTCCCAGTTTGATAAAACGCTTATAATATTTAATTATCATTGACTTTGTCTATTTACCATTTACACCTACACCAACCACATTTCATTGCATAATCAGCTTCCAATAGGCTCCATGGTGAAAACAACCATGGGTTTATTTTCACTTTAGTAGCAATTTATCGGTTATTTCCTACGCTATTTCCGTATTTTCTACTTTAGTAATGTGGTTGTAATGCTTAGTTACCATTGATTTTGCCGCGTTACCATTCTTACATATACAATGACAATATATCATTGCATAATCAGCTTTCAATAAATTATTACCATGATGAAAATAGCTACCCAACATATTTATTTTCACAATGGAAACAATTTATTGGTTGTTTCCTGCGCTATTTCTTTGTTTCCTGGTTTGATAGCACTTGGTTACCACTGCCATTTCCTAGTTACCATTCTTTCATATGACAATGTTCCATCACATAATCAACCCCCAATAAACGTAGACCATAAAGAAAACAAACAACAAATTTATTTTCACTATGGTAACAATTTATTGGTTGTTTCCTACGCTATTTATTTCTTTCTTGATTTCATAATACTTTTTTTTATTCATTCATACTACCGCCCCCCCCCCTCGAACCGCTTTCGCATTATCTTAGGGGGTGCGGGCGTCCCTTATACACTAAACATTCATGAAACATGCACCCTAAACTTAACTAAGCGAAATACGGTCGTCTCAACCGGGATTTGAACGCCCCAGCGGAACGACAACACTTCGATGTGACCTCGAGTGGCAACGCATTCCCGCATTAGACCACCGAGGCCCCTATTTCATAATATTTAATTACTTTAATTACACTGACGTTACCTAGTTGCCGCTAACGTTACCTAGTTACCGCTAACGTTACCTAGTTACCATTCTTACACACAACAATCACAATGTTCATTTGCATAATCACCGCACAATAAATGATTTCCGTAGTAAAAATAACCAACGTGTTTATTTTTACTATGGTAACAATTTATTGATTGTTTCCTACGCTATTTATTTCTTTCTTGATTTCATAATACTTTTTTTTATTCATTCATACTACCGCCCCCCCCCTCGAACCGCTTTCGCATTATCTTAGGGGGTGCGGGCGTCCCTTATACACTAAACATTCATGAAACATGCACCCTAAACTTAACTAAGCGAAATACGGTCGTCTCAACCGGGATTTGAACGCCCCAGCGGAACGACAACACTTCGATGTGACCTCGAGTGGCAACGCATTCCCGCATTAGACCACCGAGGCCCCTATTTCATAATATTTAATTACTTTAATTACACTGACGTTACCTAGTTGCCGCTAACGTTACCTAGTTACCGCTAACGTTACCTAGTTACCATTCTTACACACAACAATCACAATGTTCATTTGCATAATCACCGCACAATAAATGATTTCCGTAGTAAAAATAACCAACGTGTTTATTTTTACTATGGTAACAATTTATTGATTGTTTCCTACGCTATTTATTTCTTTCTTGATTTCATAATACTTTTTTTTATTCATTCATACTACCGCCCCCCCCCCTCGAACCGCTTTCGCATTATCTTAGGGGGTGCGGGCGTCCCTTATACACTAAACATTCATGAAACATGCACCCTAAACTTAACTAAGCGAAACTACGGTTCGTCTCAACCGCGGGCATTGAACGCCCCCAGCGGAACGACAACACTTCGATGTGACCTCCGAGTGGCAACGCATTCCCGCATTAGACCACCGAGGCCCCTATTTCATAATATTTAATTACTTTAATTACACTGACGTTACCTAGTTGCCGCTAACGTTACCTAGTTACCGCTAACGTTACCTAGTTACCATTCTTACACACAACAATCACAATGTTCATTTGCATAATCACCGCACAATAAATGATTTCCGTAGTAAAAATAACCAACGTGTTTATTTTTACTATGGTAACAATTTATTGGTTGTTTCCTACGCTATTTATTTCTTTCTTGATTTCATAATACTTTTTTTTATTCATTCATACTACCGCCCCCCCCCCTCGAACCGCTTTCGCATTATCTTAGGGGGTGCGGGCGTCCCTTATACACTAAACATTCATGAAACATGCACCCTAAACTTAACTAAGCGAAATACGGTCGTCTCAACCGGGATTTGAACGCCCCAGCGGAACGACAACACTTCGATGTGACCTCGAGTGGCAACGCATTCCCGCATTAGACCACCGAGGCCCCTATTTCATAATATTTAATTACTTTAATTACACTGACGTTACCTAGTTGCCGCTAACGTTACCTAGTTACCGCTAACGTTACCTAGTTACCATTCTTACACACAACAATCACAATGTTCATTTGCATAATCACCGCACAATAAATGATTTCCGTAGTAAAAATAACCAACGTGTTTATTTTTACTATGGTAACAATTTATTGATTGTTTCCTATGTTATTTATTTCTTTCTTGATTTGATAATACTTAGTTACCACTGATGTTACCTAGTTACCGCTAACGTTACCTAGTTACCATTCTTACATACAACAATCATAATTTTATTCGCATAATCAACGCCCAATAAATGATTTCCGTACTAAAAATAACCAACGTGTTTATTTTCCCTATGGTAACAATTTATTGATTGTTTCCATGTTATTTATTTCTTTCTTGATTTGATAATACTTAGTTACCACTGACGTTACCTAGTTACCGCTAACATTGCCTAGTTACCATTCTTACAACAATCCCAATGCTTATTGGCATAATCACCGCCCAATAAATTATTTCCATAGTAAAAATATCCAACGTGTTTATTTTCACTATGGTAACAATTTATTGGTTGTTTCCTACGCTATTTCTTTCATTCTTGATTTGATAATACTCAGTTACCACTGACGCTGCCTAGTTACCGCTAAAGTTGTCTAGTTACCATTCTTACATACAACAATTACAATGTTTATACGCATAATCACCGCCCAATAAATGATTTCCATAATAAAAATAAACAAAGTGTTTATTTTCACTATGGTAACAATTTAGGGGTTGTTTCCTTTGCCATATTTTTGTTTCCCAATTTGATAATTATGTTTATAATACCTAATTATCGTTGACTTTGCCTAGTAACCATTCATTCCTATACCGATCATAATGATTCATCGCATAATCAACACCCAATAAATGTATACCATAGTGAAAATAGCCGACATATTTTTTTCAATATGCAAACAATGTATTAATTGGTTTCTATGCTATTGCTTTGTTACTTTCATTATGCTAACAATTTATTGGTTCGTTTCTAAGCTATTTCTTTGTTTCTCAGGTTGATAATGCTTAGTTACCACTGACGCTGCTTAATTACCATTCTTCTTCTTCTTCTTCTCCTTTCTTAGACTATTAGCCTGTTCATTTAACCAATCGACTTTTCACTCTATAAGCTGTTTCTTCATCTTTTCCTCGGTCGTTACCATTCTTACATACACCAATCACAATGTTTCTTCGCATAATTAACGCCCAATGAATGATTCTTCTTCGAGAGCTTTATCTCTTACGAGACGTAGCGATCTTCTCTCCTATGTCTGTATTGTGCGTTTAAAGTGCCACAGACATAGAGGACCTACGGCCGTTACAAATCCGATGTTCCGGTACTGGGAAATGAGCCCCAGAACTTTAGCGTAGAAGTCTAACGTGCTAATCTCTAGTACGCGCCTCTAATAAATGATTACCATAATTAAAATAACCAACGTGTTTATTTTCATTATGGTAACATGGTAACATAATGATAAATACGTTTTTCGTCATTTTCTCTTTCTAAATACAATGTTATTATAAAGTTAAAGTTGTTTTCATTTATATTATTTTATTTCTTATTGTTGTATTTTCAATATCGCAGCCGTAATTCGTGTTGTTAAAAAATGATCATTAAAAAGGATGTATTTAGTTATACTACCTCTGATAAAATACTGCAGCTATGCAAATAGTACGTGTATAAGGCTATTATCGGAAAACTTAAAAAGCATTCCAAGAGATACTCATCAAAATGTAATTAAATGACTTATTGATATTTTGCGAATATTTATATCGGGGAAAATGAAAAGCACCGCATTGATTGTTAAGAATTAAAAAATGTTTATGTTTTGATGTTATGATAAGAAGTTTAGCAGATTATTTTTCAAAGGCATTATGACTAATATCATTTATATACTGGAAATTATACCAATTCGCCAAGCATTGATAGCAAAAAAGTATCTCTCTCTACTCTCGTTTTAAATTTAAGTATGCAACCAATATTACAGGGATTACACGAAAACCGATATCTTCGATACCTTGTTGCTCTTTGCCGAGAGGGAAAATTGACGTGCTAAAGGGTCAATTTTTTAAGGAGGCGAGTAACATTTTAGAATATATAAATAGACAACGTAACGGACATTTGGACATCCAAAACAAATTTTGACCATTGTCTTCTCAGCAAAACAGATACCTCTAAATACTCATTAGACAGTTTAAGATGAATCAAACTGTCGAGAATACGATCCGAAACGATGGAACCAGTGCTACAGTATTAGGAAAGCATTAAAGACGAGTTAAACAACAGCTAGGAATGGTATTTACGTATAGAACCCACGGGAGCGAAGAAGATTATAAAAACAGTGCAATGGCCCAACTAAAAACGATGATGGATCATACCGACTCTAAATGAATCATGGGTATATGATTATGATTATAAGAGGTGAAGAGAATTGCTTACGTGGGGACATAATAAACAAATAGATGATAAAGATACAGATGCAAACCAGTGGGAAACGAAAGTTTCAACAAGAGATGGTATGACCACGTCCTAAACGGCTTACGGAAAATGGATAAAGGAATGAAACGAATGGAAGTGGATATCACCCAAAGGTTGTAATATTGAAGGAAGAAGAAAATTTCACGGGTGTTGACATAAAATGGTGTTAATCGGAAGGAAGAAGAACTGTAGCGAGGAAATTAAATACTCACCGTGAACCAGAAACTAGGAAAAGCGGGAAACCCAAATTGGAGTGGCAAAAAGCTATACATAAATATATGAGCCATAGAAACTTAACCCCAGAAAATTGTGAGAACCAAAGGGGATGGGGATTAGGCGTCAGACAACGTCGGAAGATGTTCTATATATAAGAAGAAGAAGCAAAAGAAGATACATTTGACAAAACACATTACTATTATTTAAGACCGTATAGATTCTACGTTTGTAAAATATTAATTATTTATTTTAACACATGACAAAGAAAACATTTTTGTTTAAGACACTGATGATGATGATGATGAGGATGATGTTGATAAGCGAGCATACAACAACACTTATTTAATTACAATTCCTGTGCTTACTAGTGAACTTTTCTATTACCATATATTTCTAACGCTTGGGGACAAACGTAATAACAGCAAACATAAATAAATTTACCTTTTGACACACTATTAAGCTTCTCGAACTTGGTACTGTAGTCATCGCATTCTGTTGTTCGACGAAAGCTTCTCTTAATCATAGGGTGTAACTGCAAATACTTTTGACAGTGCTGTAAAAGGTCATGTCTGCTGATAGCATCCGGCAAACACACGTCGCTATCTTGATTATCGGGATTAAGGATTTTAGGGGCGGAATTAAAACTGCCCATCCTGAAACAAAATACAACCTTTAGAAATATTTTCAAGTTGACTTAATTAATTATTGATTGTTACTTCAACAGAGGATTGCAAGTAATATCTATTGGCTAGGTTTAATATATCCTTTTTTTATAAGTTAACTAGAATACATCAACAGCTACAGCAAATACAGAGGAAAGTTTAAATAGAGAAAGAAGTGAAGGATACAGTCTTTTTGTGTTTGGCACCAATAGGCCTAGTAATTAATTAGAGAAACGTGAACCTGTTCCTATTAGTTTAATAGGGAAACTATAAGATTTCAATTTTGTGTAAGTAATTAGTTAATATTGAATTCTATATTATTTACCCCTTTTCAGCATTTCTATCCGTTGAAAAGTTTCGAAATCCCCATAGTGAATATAGAAAAAACTCACCTAGAATTAATACTTAAAATACAACAAGGCCACAAACGGCTAAACGTCGCAATTGCAAAGTTTTCGATTTCTTATCTGTCTAAGTAGTTTTTATTACATTTGATTAATAAATCCAGATTGATTGCCGCAACCATGCCTTTAGCTATGTTATGAGTGTTGCCTATCCGGGAATGTTATCACATAAATCGAATCGTGTCGTTCAAGGCTGCTTAATTTATATAACAAGAAACGTGGATCTATTTATTTTTCCAGCAGCACCTTTACTTTCAATCCGTAACGTTTTTCAAAACACTACATTAGCAAACGCAAAGTTCTATCAACAAGTCGAACAAAATTTACCCGCATTTATGGATTTGCACCACTTGGATTTTAAACTCTTTACCGATTGTGTAACACCGTCTATTGAACTTCGCCTTGATACCATACCTACTCAATGATTCATGAACATTTTGCAGTAAATGTGGTTTTGCATGCATTCATTCTATGTGGGTTAGATAAAGTTTGTCATTTTGTCAATTTTTTCATGGAAACCATCACTATTTACGTCAACAAAGAATTGGGGCAACACGATGATGTGTAAGTTTTGAGATTTGTAGCGCAGACCTTTGGATTTTGGAATCACCCTTTGACTAGGAGGTTCCCAAAACAATTATGCAAGCAAACTAATAAAAGATACTACTTGCTCATAAGTAAGATTGTTGTTATACTTAATCCCCTTTAATTTACAGAGATCAATTTTACATAACGAAAAATTTGATACGATGAAAATTTCTACCTAGGCGGTATTATAAGAACACAAAATTAAGTTCATTTTCAATCCCCATTCGAAATCAATAATTCAGTGGCAGAGAAGTATACTTAGATCTACTTAATTAGAACTATAAAATTGAAGATATTTAATAAGAAAATTCAGTTATGTCCTTGAATAGATTGTACTACTCACAATCACCATAAATTGACCGATAACATTTTCCGCATCAGATACCAATTAATTTAACCATGTATAACAAATAAATACATTATTTAGTAAAATTTAAATTATCAATATGTAAATGTTTCCCTTGCGCCAGAAGCCGTACGTTACCCTAATAGCGTAGGGGTAAGAGTCCTACACGCACAACTTACATTCGAACACTTAATAACTGAAATTTCCTACAAATCACAATTAACTAGACTAACTGGATAAAGCAGGACAACTTAATTCGCAAAAGACTTTCCTTAGACTTGAACTAAATGTTTATTGTTAGTTGCTAAATAGGTATACTTTATTACTTTGAATATATGTTTACTATTTCTTTAACTCTTTTAACTTTTTCTGGTATTACACTTTTAATGTTCGAATATTTTAGTATCTAAAAGCCACAACCTGAAATAGTTATAACAACAATTAAGAGATACTGTAATTACATAAACAAAGTATTTTACCCCGCTCTTGTAGTTAAGCTAAGAAGTGATTATATTGCCTAATGGCGTAGGAATATCCAATTAAATAATAAAAATTACGCCTAGTATTTCCCAGTAAAATATGTAATCTTTACTGACAAATACTAGGAATTCTATATTGCTCAGTAAAGATTAATAAGTTCTAATTGTATTGCTTAGTAAATTTTAATATGTAAACTTAACCTACCAGTACTAACAGATGTTAGTGAAAAATACCAGGATCTCTGTATTTCTCTGTAAAGATTGGTAAGCAAACCTAACCTATCAGTATCAACAGATTTTGGTAAGGAATACTAGAAACTTTGTACTTTTTAGTAATGTTTAGTAAGCAAACCTAAATTATCACTACCAACATATTTACTAAGTAATACCAGAAACTTTATATTTCTAAGTAAAGTTTAGTAACCAAACCTAACCTCTCAGTTCAAACGGGCTTTAGTGGGAAATACTAGATACTTTGTATTTCCAAATAAAATTTAGTAAGCAAACCTAACTTACCAATACTACTAGATTTCACTGAGAAATACTAGGAACTTTGTATTTCTCAGGAAGAGTTGCTAAGCAAACCGAACCTATTCGCATCAACAGACTTTATTGAGAAATACTACAAACTTTGTACTTCTTATAAAGTTTAGTAAGCAATCCTAACTTATCAGCAGTGGCAGCTTGTACTAAAGGGCACAAGGGCACGTGCCCAGCCAACCACCAAGATAAACACAGAAAGAAATTCGCATGTAATTCAGTGCATTATTTTAATTTCATTGTTTTAACGATGGTATCAAATTTTCCTTCCGCACCACAAGCGCGGCTAACAGCCTCAAAACTATTTTCCGGGGAACGCTCTGATTTGTTCCCCATGTAGAGGTGATTCGGTTGGCTATCGGTTATCTTCGCTATACGCGATATAACAGGCGAATTGGGCGCCGAGCGAAGTGTTCCCTATTTGCAGTCAACGTTTGAATTTGGACTTAAGAGCGCTGTTTTCGCGCAATCGCGCGTTTGAATTCAAAGACGAAAGTGACGTTTTTTCAATGATGGAAGTTAATTGTGTGCAAAAAGATCGACTGAACGCATTGGCGGTCCTATCAATAGAAAAGAAGTTCGTCCAGTCTATCCCGGAT
>JABXWE010008876.1:0-31004 GCA_014611495.1 Limonius californicus | reverse complement strand
TAAGTCTATTCGTTACGAGGCAAGGTTTTAGGATAGCGCTTGAACAACCGTTTTGAGGAAAATAACTCTACTGTTGAATAAAGATGATATGAACAGTTTCCAGTATGGGAAAGTCCAGGGAGGCAGTCGCGTCCACTTATTTTAACTTCAATTTGGCCTTGCAGATACATGTCTTGCTCATTCTTTGTCTTAAAACCATAAAACGTTGCGAATAACTTGTTTCTTTCTTCATTGTTTACTTTTTCGAAGCACTTTAGAGGACACCTGATAAGAAATAGCATTAACTAACTGAAAATTATTCCAAAACAGCAGAATTTGCCTGCAAGGAGGTCCCATGACTTTTGCAGCAATGTTTCTTTCCTTGTAGTTAACGTATGATTTTCCCTTTACTCTTGCATTTCTGATACGATTCCGCTTATATTTTTCTTTATTTACAACTCCTTTGCGGCGCTTTGTTGGGTGTTCTTCCTCACTTTCCATTTCTTTTAATGCGCAAAAACTAGCACGTAACTGTACATTTATAAGGGTATGTTAGCATGGTTATTAAGATAATTGTTTAGTGCAGAAATGCCCTAAGTCACCGACTTAGGGTGTTTCAATAATAAATGCAAAGCAATATCCTACGCAAACAACACTATGCAATATAGACACTTGAGGTGTTTCAGCACTAAACGATGCAGGTTGACCTGAATTACTATGTGTGCGTCAAAACTCAAAAGTGTCCAAAAGTTACTTAGGGTGTTTCAGCAATACACGATTCAATTATATTTTTGAGAAACATTTAAAAAACGTTTCCAGTCAGTTGTATCATAATTTTTTAATTTACAAATGATGTATTTTGTTTTTTAATTATTTTTCTATTATTAACCATCTGCTACTGAAATTAACACATGCCATTGAATATATTGCAAATGAACTAAATCATTGTCTCTAATTATTGTTGATCTACTTCAAGCACCATTTCACTTCTTAACATAGATGCCGTGTGTATGTTGGTGAAACAAACTTCTGTTATGTTGGAAAAACAGACATTATTTGTTTTGGACGCATTTCAACACAAATTCCTGCAGATGTAATGTTTCTGCTTTATTTTTACACCTTCCTCCGCAGAAATAAAAACTAGAATTATAAACTCATTGAATAGAAGTAAACATGACGAATTCCTCCTACTACCTACTATATAAAGTTTAATTGTCTTAATTCTCATTTTTAAGTAATAATTGAATAATACGAAATTGTTGACGCAATTGTTTTCAATCTTCCCGTAAACAATATTTATATGATTATCAAAATACTGAAGAGCACCGTTTCATATACCTACAAATCTAAGATTTATAGTGACAAAATAACTAATACAATGGATTAGTATAAAATATCATCCTTTTATAACATCTAAAAAAATTCAGGTTCAAGTTTCTCGTTTTCTTCATGATGCCACAATAAATAATTAAAAATGTTTTTTAAATTAATGTTTATAAAGAATAACAAACAGAAACAGTACGCCCTATATAAGAGGTTTTTTATCTTATTAAAAATCGCATTAAATAGTTTCTTAATTTTGAAATTCAAACCCATGTTATAAATGCAGTTTGTTTAAAAAATCATGAAACAGTTTTCTGCCTGCAAAATTCTTTAATGTGCAAAGATGAAGGGAAAGTGCGGTATTTTTTCTTAAGCACAATAAAACTAGTCTTCTAAATTAGTTGCTGTAAATAAAGAAATTAAAAAAATATTAAGAGGGAAATTAAATCTACGATTGAGACGAGAAATTCAAATGACTGTTGTATTTCATATCTCTTCATACCTATGCAAATTGAAGTGATCATATAATCGCGACGAGTAGCGGAAATGGGAAAATTACAGAACGTAACACGCGATAAATTATAATTCAGAACCACCCACGAATAGTATATACACTTATTATGGCTTTCCTGCATTCAAGCCCCATGCGGAGCGCCCCCTTTGCCAACTGAGGGTGAATATATCATTCACAAGCAAATAAAGCTTAAAAAAAGCCTTGTTCTGTTTGCTTTTGTCTAAATATGTTTTCATAATTTGCTAATTAATTAATTTTAAATTCAAGTTTTTATTGACACTTTTGTTGCCCTTTGATTACGGGACATCAACAATTTAACAATAGACACAATAGACACTTTGTAGTTATGAGTTTATAATTATTGCAATCAGCTGACGAGATGGCATGAGCAATAATGCGCCCTCCCCAAAAAATTCGATTATTTGACACAGAAATTCCTGCATTACTATTCTGCATAAAAGTATTTCTTCCTCGTTGAGAATATGCTGCACTAAACTATAGTACGAAATAATGCAAAAGCAACACCAACACCAACAACCAACACCAAGATTGGATTTGATTGATTGTTTTCATAATTTATCAACGTCATTTTTTTTAATTTTTGCTGTATAAAATTGAATATGCCTACAAAATAATTTTATAATTATACAAATACAATTTTAACGGTTATGTTTAATCACCTCGATTATGTTAGTAAGGGTTTTTAAAGCAGGTGGTAGACGCTGCGGGTATATTTACTGTTTACCTTTCCTTCTAAGAAGTGAAATCGTCTCTTTTCAGACTCGTCATGCCATCTAGTCCGCTAAAGACAATGCAACTAGAGCATGGAAACAGTTGTCATGTGTAAACTTGCGTCGTATATAAATATACTCACAATGAGTTCGTATCTCTACTGGTGTAATCGGAAGTGATATGTAATTTAGATTTTTAAATAGGTAACTATAGTTTTTTGTATTTATTCTAAATTTATGTAAAAACATTTTTACGGTATATAATTTGCTTAATTTTACTACAAAATCAGCACTTTAAATGTCACCAAAAATATAAGATTATCTAAAATTCGTAAAAGGTCTCAGAAACCTGATCCACCAACGAATAGAAGCATTTTTGTGGGTCTTCGGCCCCAATACCTCTAAATTGTAGCAAAATTCTTCGAGGCATTTAAGAAAAAATATTTAGCGTACCTACAATTTTTGTAATTGTGTAGTACCAACGCGCATCGACGATGAGCCTCAATACTTTATTCCAAAAACGTTGACCCACAGTGATATTGCTTTTGATAGCCCTGCCCCAGAGCTGACTGCCGTATATCCATACCGGTATAAGTATCTGTTTATACAAAAGCATTTTGTTTTTATGGATAATTTAAATTTTTTTCCAAGCAACCAAATCATTGTTCTATACTTGATTTCATGCTCTTCACGTTTCTTTTTCACATAGGCCTTTCAGCGCAATTTCGCTTCAAGAGTAATACCCAGGTACTTAGCTAAGTTTGCGTATGGGATCTGAGAATTATTTATTCTCACCGGTAAGTGTTGATTACTTTTGTTGGTAAAGTCGGCATGCACAAACTTAGTCTCATTTAGTTTGATTCTCCTTCATCTGATCCAGCTATTGATTTGATCAATAAATGTTTGCAATTTACTCGCTGTTTCTTTGTCTACAGCTAAGACAGCAGTATCGTCTCCAAAGGTTACAACTGTATCATGATCAAAATAAGATATGTCATTAGTGTACAGGAAGTAAAAACTGGGTCCAGCATACTTCCGTGAGATACTCCTGCCCTCATATTTTTTAAATCACAATAAGCTTCTTCTAGCTTGATTCCAAAGTACCTTTCAGGAATGTAAGATTTAAGCAGTTAAGAATATTGCTTAGATAAAGACACATTCAGCTTCTGGGTCAGGCTTTTACGCCACACTTTATCAAAAGCCTGTTCCACATCTAGGAAGATAGTGACACAGATTCTTCTAACGATTTTTCAATAACATCAATTGTCCCATGAACTTGAGCTATAGTTAGTGATAATACCTTTCTCTGAAGCCAAACTGATGAAAAGGAATCAGATTCTTTTTTCTCTAATGGTTTTTAAACTTTTGAATAACATTTTTTAGTATAGTTTGGAGATCTCAATTAGTAGGATTAATGCTTACTTTTATCTCGTTGGCTATTTCTCTTGGGGTGATAGATATAATTTCCATTTCTTCTTGGATAGGATCTTCTCATTCTAATGCGTTATCACCTTCATTAGGTTGAAACGTATTTTCTAACTTCATAGCAATTCTGTTGGCTTTTTGTTTATTATTATGAGCCTAACTTCCATCTGCATACCTGATAAAGTGGTTTTGCAAAATGAAAGTGTTTAGCCATTTAATGGCCTTCAAGAAGGAGTACTCAGTACTACTGTCACTTGTTAAATTATTCAGATATCTTCAATCGATTCATTTTTGATGCGTTGAATTTTACGCTTTAATCGCTGAGTAGCGTTGTACAGTAACGTTTTGTCTACAGCGGCTCTGGTCTGATCTAACTTTCGTTTTAGCTTTCAATTTTTCCAATATTAATACCTAATTTCTCCTGGTTAATTGTTACCTGTTGTCGTATGCGAAACAATAGTCGTAATATCCCAAGCTGCCAGCTGAACATACTTAGTATATATTTCGACCTCATCGTATAGCTGATCTTTGGTTTTTAGTTGTACCGAAAGATTAATAGATTCTTCAAGTTCAATTTTGAAGCTTCCCCAATCCGTTATTTTTTAACAAGTCTAGAATATCGTTCCTTTTGTATTATGCTGTCTCAGAATGTAAGGAGGATGGGAGAATGATCGGAGTTGCCTCTTCAATGTGAAAATAATTTGTAGAAACATTTCTGACTATAAACAAGCCTAGGCACTTTGTTAAAATCACCTGGCCAGTAAGTTGTCTTTCCAGTTGATATGGTGTCACAATTAAGTTTTTAGAACATCCTAATAATTCTCTACCGTTGGTTGTTGTCAGTCTGGATCCCCACTTAATATGGTTTAGATTGTAATCACCTCCAATAATGAACCTGTGTCCTTAGTTACTCAGAAAATCTGTATACTAATATTTCTTGAAAGTATGTCTCGGTGGACAGTATACTGCTGTTATTATTATTTTATAAGTTTTAGTCTTGACGTTAATAGACGTGACCTGTATTTCTTCGGTTTGGTAACTCATTTCTTGGTGATGCATAATGAATTCCTTACTATGACCGCACTTTCAGGGTGAATGCTATTGTAAACCTTGTACTTGACTCTTTCCTGAAGTGTGTTTCGACATACATCAAATTTCTCTATATCTAGAACTACCTGTAGCTTCTGTTGATATTCATTAGCCCGTTGGCATTCCATTTCGTGATTAATCATGTTTGTAGGTGCCGCTCTTTGGTTGCAGTATTCTAAATTAGAGTTGTGCTCATCCATATTCTTCCATTTCTATGTATAAGCTTTGTTGAAGTGTAGAACCAATGAATAGTTTCTGCTGACTTTGTTTTTCGTTACTATTGTTATCTAATTTCCCACTGTCTGTCTGACTGAAACTCTTTGGTTTCTATGTGTTTTTTTGAGTTTATAGTCCAGAATATGTGGTTGTTTAGGTAGATACGGTTTTATCATATGCTTTTTTTTTTTAGTTTTATATTTCCTTAGCGACCAAGCAGCCACGATAATTCGCAGGAAGATCTTCGCCGCAGTAGATGCTTTCTTCTTTTTGAATTCTTTGTTTTCTGTCTTCTGCCAGTTTAGCCTTGCCGTACTACTATGATACTATTTCTTACATTTCAAAATATTCTTCATTCTTCTTTATTTTTCTCAGTCTTTATGTGATGCTTCTGTTTTTATTCTGGTTAAAACTCTCATTTTTTCCTTAAATATATATTTTTGTATACGTTCGCTTTAGAACACTGTTTGCTTTTTATTCTATGACGATGGTTGGCAGCTCTTCGAGCCTATTGCTTAATTAATTCTGTTATTTTCGATATGTTCAATAAATCTAATTCTTTATTCTTAGAAAATATTTTCTCCCTATTCTACCATTCATTAAGTTTCTATCTTTTATGTTTCTCAAATATTCTATGTTCTTCCTTGTTCTCTTTTTATCCATACGATCCTGTTCTAGTTCATTCATTATATAAGCTTTCTTAATTTCACACATTTTCGTAAGTTGCAAAAGTTTGTTTTTTTACGTCTTGCTTTCCTCTTACTTAATTTGTATCTTTTTTTGGTATTAATTTCTAGCTACGCTTTCTATGAAACTTTTACAGACCTTCGACAAAACCGCCGGATGTTGGACAAAAGGGCATATCTTCGACGGAACTACCGGATGTTCAACAAAAGGATTTCAAGAGCTGATACTGCAGTACTGCGTCCTGTAGAGTCAACTTTTCTAAGAAAGCCAGGGTAAACTATCTCCACTCCAACGGGGCATTCCTCCGGTGTACTTCCTCGTTTTGGCAATTTGCATAGTGATCATCATTAATCTTTATTTCGTTTAAGTTTGTTTAATTTGTTATTTAATGTACTTGCGTATAATAAACTGATATTAAAACATTTCTTCTTATTAGTGTGGTTTAAACTAAAAAAAATTATTTAAGAATTTTCCTTTTGGTAAAGATATTCTTCATATATAATATATGTTCTGATTTTTACATGATTCTCCATATGCATTTTTCTGCAACGTATCTTCTGTTATATTCACCTAAATAATACCCATTTCTTAGTTGCTGTCAAGCAGTAAATACCTGCGTTTTGCAGGTTCCGACATCGAAGAAGAAATAGACGACTCTCACGCGTCAGACCCAACCGGCGAAGGTCCAGGTTCAACGAAAACTCGCCGACGCCGCACAGCGTTTACTAGCGAGCAACTCTTAGAGCTCGAGCGAGAGTTCCACGCCAAGAAGTACCTCTCCCTAACCGAACGTAGCCAAATAGCATCGGCCCTGCGTCTCAGCGAAGTTCAAGTTAAAATATGGTTCCAAAACCGAAGGGCGAAATGGAAGAGAGTTAAAGCGGGCCTCGCCGCCGGTCCACATCAGTCCAAAACGGGCCAGCAAAACAAAAGCAAGTTGGTGGTACCCATACCAGTGCACGTCAACAGATTCGCTGTGAGGAGTCAACACCAACAACTAGAGAGGGCTCTGGGAGACCTTGCGGGAAGGGTCTTTGCAAGCCAAGCGGTTCTTCGAGCCGGACTGGACATACCCACGTTTCCTCAGCATTCGCCCCATTGACCCAACGAGCACTGGGGCAACATAGACTGATGGTGGTAATTGTGTTGGAGACCCTTGAAGACTTTAGTGACGTTGTTTCAAAATGGATACGTGAACTGAAAATTAGAAGTAGGTTGTGCCTGTTGAAAACGAAATCGTATTCGTAAATAATAATTAACTGTACAAACCTTATGCATGGAGTTGTAGATTTAAGGTTAATGGGTATGGTAAAGTTTGGGTTAATTTCGCAATATTTCGGAGTTTCCGGTGAGATACAAAGTGTAACCAACTTAATCATGAATTAAAAATTGGTTTAAGATTTCGTAATTTTAAATTCCACCACTTAAAATGTGTGCGCTTGATAATGATCAGATGAATTAAATCAACTCATAGTATTATACAAAAATATATTAAAATTAGAAAAGATGGAAACTACGCGAAAAGGAGAGGCAAAATCCGGCAATTAGAAAATTAAATTATAAATGTTGAAATATTTCTAGCGCTAATTGTCAACACTTAAAAATTCTATTGTTGTAGCTTATTTTAAGCTAAATCATGACTTTATAGTTTTCATAAATATATATTACACCATTTACATTCATTTTAGAAAGAAAGTAAACGATAGAAAAAAAATTAAACCTCTATTCGTTTAATAATCCCCGCACAGCAAAAAAATCAAAGCACAGAGTAAAATAGTATGAGTACGCATAGAAAACACTAAAAATTAATCTATATTCCAAAATCTAAATTTCACCACTTTGTAATGCAATTTCTTTAATATTCCACAATACATTTGTTATATATATATATATCATCAACAGCCTTTCCGTCCCACTGCTGGGCATCGGCCTCTTCTCTGCCACGTGTTTCTCCTCAGCGCTAAGGTAGAAACACGGGGGACCTACAGTTTAACGTCGAATCCGAACGACCGAAATTTCAGAGAAGGTTTTCAGCATTAAGATCCCACGGTTGCAAGCCGAATTGGGAAATTGTGTGTGGTGGGTTGCAAACAAGATTTTTATAAATCTGCTTAGGTTTCGAACCCAAGCCAGAATCGACGTTTTATTCAGAAAGCGAGCGCTCTACCAACTGAGCTACCACCACATTGTTACCACTGTTATCATATAATTATATATTTACACCAAAATCCCGTTAGGTAAAAATGACATTCTTTAAAATCTATCGATTATGCTTATCTGAACTGTAATTACCGTCGAAGTGAGTTTTGCAACAGAAATAAACTTAAAATACATAACATCACAATTGTAAAAATAAATAAATACACCAAAATCTAGCTTAATTTCAATGGCAACTTAGTAACCAAATAAAAACTCAGATTTTACTATACCTGCAAGTATAATAGTTAACTCAATATGGTGCAAAATTGGTAGTATGTACGTAATATTATCAGATTATTTACACTAATAACAACACCTTTAATATTATTACCTTAAACTGTCCATAACTTTCAAAATAACGTTGTGCAATTTTCTTATTTTAGAGAAAACTAACTAGCGAACAGTAGCAAGCAGTCAACGTCGTTATTTCAATAAAATGTCGATCAATAATTCGATTGTTTATTTCTAAAGCGCTTTTAAGTATCTACCACTTGTTATGTTAGGATAAGTCCAAGAGCACACAAAGTCAAAAAATCAAACCTAAGTGTACCGGATAATCGAGATTAATTGTTATATTACAGTTGAAAATGTGGAGAGAATGAATCTCGTTATTCGAGCACGTCTTGAAAAATATTTTAAGAAGGCTAAGGTAAGTGGATTTTGTTAATTCTTCCTAAAGACTTAATTATTTAAGCATATTTTAATGTTATTATTTTCATAATAATACTTGATAACAGAAAAGTTCAGTATTTCTAGTACGAAAACTTTAACATGTATTGGTATCTTAATCTAGCTAATTACGAAGGCATCCGCTTACCAGCCTCTTTAACAACAAATGTACTTTAGTAAAAGTGCAAACATTAATTGCGTATCGCTTTCATGTCTTAACTCTTGGTTGCGATAAGACTTTACACGTGCCTATAAAAAAGATATTCGTACTTAAAATTTACACTAATAACATTTATAACCTATTTATTTATTCTAAAACTGGTAATAAACGTAGGTGTGGGCCACAAGTCCAGTTAGTTTTCATTAATTAATGTTTCCATCGTTTACGGCATACTCTAATAAATCTACCCACTATCAAACATAATTTTCAGTATCAGTCAATACTGGCTTTTAATTTGATCCTACCAACGAAATTTTCCCAAACGTGTTCTTAGTCGACATTTAGTGTCAGCACAATGAATAATCCCCATAACTTGAACAAGTACGTAAACACAAAGAAGCAGCAGAACATCAGCCGGGATCGTGGGACAATACCACGGGTGATATATGAGCCGGACCTCCTACCGAACAATTTGCCAACATTATAGACGGACTAATGGTGTCATTGTGGTTCCCGCTCAGAAAAACTCGCTTAGATGTTCAAAACGCAAACGTGTGTGCAACGACGGAACTTCATCAGAAGGGCACGGGGCCACCTCTTACCCCTAACAGCACCCGATTACGCAGCAGAAATCCTCCAAACGACCGAGCAATTAGGATCTGCTATTCTGAAGTGCGCCATGAATACTGAAATCTGCAAATTTGTCACAGGGTTACATTAATTACGTTTTTCGAATAGGTGATACAATATAAATTCTGTTTTCAAAACTGTATATACTAAGAATTATTCATACAAAAGATAAAAAGAAGGCATATTAGAATATAATAGATATAAAAAGTGCCAAAACAGTGAAGTACGCTGTGAATAGTAATCATTACATAAATTATGTTTTTCTGGAAATAATATATATTATTAAATAGTATTTGATTTTAAACAATTAGTTACTTTAAATTCGAACGTCATTCAATTTATGTATTATGAAATGACACACACAAATGTTGTGTTTGCATAGGTAGGTACCTTACTGGAAGTGTTGGTTCGATTATAGTAAAACTCTTTCTAACTATATTTCACTACCTATGTACATGAATTGAAATTTATAAACTTTGACTATCTAGTCGATAAATCGTATAATAAGCATTGTAGTAAACTGAAGTAGTCGTAGTACAACCATCTGATAGGATATTTTAACGTGTATCCTGAACACGGGTAGCGGGACAGTTTTAAAGTAAAACACTGAGAACGGTTAAAAAAAAGAAAGTTTATTGTAAATAATTGAATTTATTCTTTAAAGGAGCGGAACCAACTGATGTTTCAATTACAATTTGCTTAACACGTAAACTTATAGAAATAAGTTATGATGCTTAGTTTATTCTTACATTATACATCGTAACTCAAGTTCGCAGTCCAACCTTACTTTTTAATAATTTTGAAAATCAGCATTTAGCCAGCCAAGCAAAGCAATATGAAACTACCCACTTTATCAAGAAAAATTCAGAGAAGCACCGGATGCTGCTCTTATCTCAATACCGTTTTTCTTAAGAAAAACTATATGATAGGAACAATTCTCACGAGAAAATAAATGTAATGTGGGAATATTACAGCATCTTCTATCTATAAAACTTCGTCAATTAATCAGCAATGAAGCAGTGTTTTCGTTTCCATCGCATTTCTACTCAGCATGATATATTTTCAATATAATTAAGAGCAAGAAAATACTTACATCATCAAAAAATTGAAAACGAAGTCTATTATGTAAGTTCCTAAATAAATAAGTGGAATTAATGGTATACCACTATTATCAAGACCATTTAAGATAAAAAGTGGCCATGGAAAAGCCCCACGTCAGTTTGATTCTTGTAATATATTGCTATTATCAGAATAAAAGATGTCATTTCCGTAAAATTCGACTTGAGATATTTTCTATAATAATATCATTACAAGAACACCCAATATTGTTACACAGTTCTAATTTTATATCAAAAACGTTAATGGACACCTAACAAATGAAAACCATTGCTGTGCTTGTATTAACCCTCCGATTGACGGATCTATGAAGTTTCGTAAAATCTGTATTAAGACACGCTTTTTTGTATTTTTTGCAGTGGTGAAATTTCCATGAAAGCTGCAAAACGAAGCTTACCAAAATTTCGTGAACTTGTAAATTTGTATAAGAGATCTACAGTTGTCACTTGAGTACCACCGTAATTTCTAGTTGACCTTAAGTGTAAAAACAGCTGGACGACTAGAAGAACTGCTGGAACTGTGGCTTTAGGCTCTAGCGTTTCAGCCTTAATCACGACCGTCAGTTTATGTAGATTCACGTCACAATTCGCTATGAAGGGGAAGCGCTTACATGCACTTGTAATAACACATCGGATTAGGCTAGCCTACGACTGTTACAGCTTCATACTGTGTAGAAACCAAGTAGCGGATAGATTTGTTAAATACATTAAGGTTTGTGAAAAAATCTAAAAGGGGTGTACAGATTTAAATTACAACGCATACAAAAAAGTTATTTTTAGATATTTCCAACCGAAAAAAAATCTAAAAATATAGGTTTTCATGTAAAAAAGTATTGGTGCCGCAGTGGCGTGCTGTCCATGGATGCAAGGGAAGCAATGCATCCCCTAAAATTTCCAGCTAGCAGGTAAATGTACATATTTTAAGTGAATTTCCAAGTTTTGCTTTCGAATTTATACAACTTTGCAAAATACTGTAAATTTTTATAAACTACCATTGCTGGCAACGACGCGGATGCACTTGTGTACGCTGAATCCAAGGCTTATCAGCGTTCCTCCGGCGCACCGCGCCGGGCGGCCCAAGATGATGGTGCAAGTGGATGCAATTCAATAAATGAATCCGCCTTATTAGGCCTACGTGCCTGCAGTAAACTACTGCCGACCAGAATAGCCGACGCGATGCACTAGATGCGCGATACACATACACGGTATGTGTGTATGTGTATGTGTATCGTGACTGGATGCAATATGAAAATTGAATCCAGCAGTTCTCTGAGCGACTGCCATAGTCCAGCGCAGCGTCGCGAAGGGTTTCGTTTCGGTAATATCTGCGTCTACAAAGCCACGTTTCGAGATATAAGTTATTGAATAATTCCTTTCCTGATGGGGGTACGTGAGCTATAAATAATTAGCGTTAGGCATTCAATCGAGAAAGTTTTTTTTTTGTTTTTAGTTTAGTTTTTCGGGGGGGTTTATGCATATTTTAAGGCCACAAATACTTCAAGAAATATGCTAAAATTTGCATTCTAGAAGCTCGTTTTTCAAAAAAATTTCCGGACGCCCCCCTTTCTACTGACCAAACTGACCCAGACCCCGCTTATATCCCCATTTGAAAATTTCCTAATACAAATGCATCCCTCACTTCCAAAGTCACCGCACGCCGCTGTGGTGCGTAACTTTTTCAGACGTTGGTGGAAAAATCTAAAGGTAACGTATGCATATGCCCTGTAATTTGAATCGTTACATCCTTCTTAGATTTTGTCTCTATCACAAACCTCAACGCATTTAACGAATTTATCCGCTGCTTAATTTCCACACTATACGTTCTGTGTTTGCAGCCATTTTGCAGACATTTACGCTTACTAATCTTTTATGCTATACCAGCACCGGACGTGTTTGTTGTTTTTGTGTATGTTTTAAATTATTTTGTATACGAAAATTAGTGTCATTATCGATCCATATTACTAGACAATTTGATTAGGTACCAATAGAGTCAGTTTTTTGCGATTGCTGTCAGAGGAAAAAATTGATAATTATATTTAAAAACAATATATTTTTTCAGACCAGTGGTGTTGCGGTCAATTTCGGATTACTAATACTTACGTATGAACGTAACTCCTCTCTCATTTAAATAAACTATATATTTTATTTGTTTTTGGCTAACTTAAATTTTGTTTAAGTTAAAAACAGGAATTTCCAACTTTGCATCTAACAGTGTTCACTTTGAAATCCCCCAAAACATGTACCTGCGGCTCATACTATCCTTTGCCAACACGCTACCTTCAACGCTAAAGGCAGCCTATTTACCTGCACTTAAAAGCTATGCTTCGCTTCTGGGCATTTGGCCTGTCACACACAACCAAAGTAGCATACAATATCTAACTTGCACCGTACCAATATTGAACTTATATTGGTGTCTTGACTGAACATTTTATTGTCCCTATACCTTTACCCAATGTTCTGCCAATATTGGGTTGATAACATATCTGTAGAAGCATTGAATAAAGTTTGGAAAAAATGTTTGCTAGCTAATATATGTGCACGACGCTAAAATATACAGATAGTCTCTGTTTTTTTGGAAACATAGGAAATACATGAGTGCAACAAGGAGGTGGGATAAAAGATAGAGAAATGATATATAGGGTTTGGGGAAGGGAAAATAAGTATCCATGGACACCAACAAATAGTATGCCTTGACCGTATTAAATTTAATTTAATGTCATATGTTAAATTGATTTTCATAATAACCATAGATACTTAAATTCCCCACCTTTCATCTCCTACGGTCTGTCCTTGTTGCACTCATTGCTATGTTTCAAAAAAAATCGAGACAATCTGTATATTTAAATGGTATTTAGCATCAAATATTGAATATACCTCTGAAGACCAATACGTACACAATATATGTCTAGGCGAAATATTCTTAACCCAAGTCAAACCCAATACTTGAAATGTATGTGATACCTACTTGTGGTTTACACGAAATGTTAGTACTTCGAGCTAAAGCCAATAGTACAGGAACTTTAGACGAAAAATGGACTCACCTTCGGAAAAATTTATAGTGAGCTATAAATTGGTGTAGACGTACCTTTCAGCTCCCCAAACAATCTGTGAAAAGTCCCAAAGATTCCGGTGTATGCATAACTTTTGACAGCGGAAAAACGGTCCAAACAATTACCTTTTTCCGTTTTTTTGCCAATTTCTTCGTTCCCATCGATCCTACGGCTATGAAGTTTACTTATAAAAAAAAGAACGGAAAATCGCCTACAAAACAGGTGATATAAAGTTTATTGATTGAACTAGTCGTTTCCACGTAAAAATGCTCAGAAGATTGACACTGCTGTGATGGAGAAGAAGATTGGTCAAAATTTCAAAGATATTAAATCCTCCCGCGCGGACAGAGTACTTTCGAAAGCTCTACTCTTCTCGGAGTTTCAATAAATACAAAGACATCAGGGATAATCTTCTCTTCCTACACGCTTTCACTGGATGTGACACGACATCTGCTCTTTTTCATAAAAGGAAAACTGCAGCTTTGAAACTTTTCACGAAACGTCAAGACTTAAGTGCTGCAGCTCAAATTTTCAACCACAGTGATGCTTCTCGAGAGTCAGTTTCTTCGAATGGAATACGCAGCTTCCTAGTTGTGTATGGCGCTCCGGTTAACCAAGACGACTTGGGAGAATACCGTTACCACTGCTTTATGAAAACTGTAAGCAGAAACAAGTCGCTCCAGTTGAGTATGTTACCCCCCACAGTCGATGCGGCTAAAGAGCACCTATATCGTGTCTACTACCAGCTGCAGAAGTTGTTAGGAAACGAGCTGAATCCTCAAGATTGGGGATGGGTATTCAAAAGCTGCTTATTGGAGCCAATAAAAACCTCGCAACCTCCTGCCCCGGATTGTCTTTTGAACATGATTTTTTGTAATTGTTCGAAAGACTGTGGCTTTGTGCGGCTGTCAAAAGTTGGGACTACAATGTTCAGCAGTTTGTGGCAACTGTCATGGGACATCTTGCCTGAATGCTGCCCCAATCGAAGACAATAATCTGGAAAAAATAATTGACATCGACGATCCAGAAGCAACCTCTATTGATGATTCCGAATCCTGATATTTTCCACTAGTCCAGTAGAAAAATGAAGAATAAATCGAGGATGGATAAAAAGATAATGTCAGAAAATAAGCCAAAACTGAGTTACATTAGCAAAGCTAATTTTTGTACTCATTATTATTATCAGCGACAATTAAAGAAAATGTATAGTGGTTTTATTTCTGAAAATTCAAACCACCTAAGTAAAACTTATAAGAGTGTCTTTCCAAAAGTTAGGTACTTTACTCTTGTTTTTTTTTCTGATATTTTATGCTATTACTATTTATTAAAAAGTTATAAGAATATTACTCTAAAACTTTGCCACGTGGTGCATCTTTTTTGTTAAAAGCTATAATAATACAGTAGGTACAAGTTTTCGATAATATATTTTGATAAGTTTTACTATTTTAAGCTATGAAAATAGTTTACTAATGTTCATGAAAAAACCTGTGTTGAAGCTTTAATAATGTCTTTCAGAAGCAGACATGGACACACATATAGAAAGAAAGTCATCTAATTAGAAAGACAATTAAATAACTATATTTTTTAATTTGCAGAAGCAATTTGGAAACGATTCCCTGCCGCGACAATGGGTTAATGGAGCGCATGGGAACTTATACAGCAAAAGACCACGAAGAAGGCCGAAAATCGCGTTGACTATATTTATATTTTATTATAATTTTCGTAAAATTTATAAATAAATAATTTTGATTATGAATATATTTTATTACTGTTGAGGAGATCTAAAGACATTAAAATTTACTATTAGTGTTAATCCTAGATTTACTTTGATCATATCTAAAGCTGCCAAGAATTATATATTGCCTAATATTCATGTTGATCACTTGTATAGCAAAAATACTACATCAATAAATACAAAAAATAGCAGAATCATAATCTTGAACGTTTTTTACCTGGTTTATACAGTAGCAAATTATCTCAGTACTTCGTTATTAGATTTACAGATTTAGTAAAATCATAAAAGAAATACATAACTTTTTATGCTTATTCTGATGCTTTTTACGAAGAACTATAAAGGTATTTTGTTACGGGCCAAAAAAGACTCACGTTACGGCACCAAATTTTTGTTACGGGCCAATCGAGCTTTTTCGACGATTCGTAACAAAAAGGGCCTACAGCTTAGCTCAGAGGAGTAGGGGGAGTTCGTGAAAATTGCTTATGGAGGAAAATCTTTAGTTGTGTACAGGGCGAGTCGAAATAAGTGAGCGCCACCTTCCAAATCCAGCTAATTGTGTAGGTCCTCGTGGAAGGCCGAGAAGCCAACAGCTCACGTAAATGGAACCTACCTTTATTTTGTGCCTCCTCCTATATATATTTAAAGCTTGCAAGATTTTTACATAAACACATATAGAGTACCCATAAATAAAAGAGGCAGTAAACTTTAAAACACATATAATAAAAGATTTTTGACTGAAGGTCGCTTTTTTGGGTTTAATAATACAAAGTTTAATTCCGCTAAATTTTGCAAGTCGCGCGCAAGTTTGGTTTCACCACACACACAAAAACACTGGTCTGTTTTACCTTAAAGTTCAGAGGAGTCGGCACATATAATAGCGATTTCCAGTTGTAGGGCCGAAAAAAATCGAAGAGAAGGAAGACCACGTTCTTCGGAGCAGAGTTGATACGGGAAACGGGACTCCTGGATGGTACAAACGCCGCAGAGCAACGGGAGCTGGGTTTTGAAGTTGATCCGCCGAAAGGCGATTTGTCAATTCTCCAAAGAATTGCCTTTTTCTGGGGTTGAATCAAGTTATTCCCATTAATCCGGCAGTAGCCGACGGTCTGTTAGATACCCCTTGGTACCACAGCGAAACGGAACACACATTAATGATACCCCTCACAAAAAAAACCGAGCCGCCCCGGCAGCACTTTACGGCATTACGATTGCCGATTGATGGAGCTTACGGACAACCGGAGCGCACAAGGTCTAAAATGGACTAACTCAAAAAGCAATGGGGACCTGCATTTCTCCCCTCAAAATTGCACCACGTTACAAAATATTACGCAATGTTCTAGAAAGATTTGTTTAACACACGAATTCCAGGAAGCGTTCAAGGTCGAGCGCCGAAGAAAAACAAGAGCTTGCGATTTTTAAACACAAAGAAACTATTAACACATCTCGAGCTTCGAAAGACAAAACAAAATACCGAAAATAGTAACCGAAAATAAGACCTCTAATTAAAAGAACATTCTATTAATTCTAACGAAGCGGCAAACCAATTACGGAATTAGTAATATGTAACGGCAAATTTTGAAATCACATAACAATTTCATTAATTACCCTTTCATTATTGACTTTAGATTTGAAATTAGATTGCTTTTGGAGATATGCTAACATATACAGAATATTCAATTCTAAGCACAACCGTGTCATGAAATCATTCGAAATCGCATTGTTTGTTTTGAAAATGCAATCTTTATGAACATGAAAAGGTACACTTATAACCTAATTTAAACAAATTTATAGAGGTAATAAAAGAATTCAGCAACCGTGCTGATACGCCCTTTATATAAACGAGGTATACATTAAAACTTGGACCAACATGTCAAAAACACTATAAACCAATAAAGAAAGCAAAATATTGGTTAGAAATTTCTGAACAAGCTATATCCAGTATTAGTCAACCAACATATTGGCAATGTATTCTTCCAATATTTTATCAACGCAGTTGCGAAACGACATTTTTACCTCTTTACTTCATATTGGCACAACATTGGGTAACGAACCTATTTCCAACGTATTCTGCCAATATTTTACCATGGGGTGGGCCTGGCGTATCCAGGATCGACCATCGAGTCAGCTCCATGTCAGATGATGATGATGATGAATACAGTTGCGAAATAACTTATTTACATATTCTGTTTATGGCCGTATATTAGCGGGCAATATATATCCAATTTAACAAAACGTTAACGTTTACAATACTGGGCCAATATTTGCAGAAAGAATTAGTCTAATAACGATGTGATACTTGGGAACCCGTGTATTCGCGTAATTTTTTTGGGATTTCCCCTTCTTTGGGCTATTCCCTTGGTTCCTGAAAAAGCGAGCAAGAGTATATTTTAGCTAGTCCCTAACTTTCAACTGGTAAAGATTCTGATAGTGCTTTTACAAGGGAGGGCGAATTTTATTCCTTACATAAGGATATCCCCTTTGAAAATGTTTGGTACCTTTTCTGAAGGGAAATTTCTGTTCTTCCGAAAATGTTGTATTGCTATATACCTACAAGTAGAAATCGGGATTTTAGGTTTAGTCTTTACCTACATTGCGAATGCAATTTGGATCTATTTGTTAGTTTGTTGGTGGGTTTTCGGTTGGAAGTTCTTAGATTTATTTGGGGTAAATGGGGGATTGTACATGAGAAATGAGTGCACTACTAGCACTATATACTATATGAACGCCGTTTGTTAGTAATCAGTCTGAAAAAGGAGGTGAAGAATCTGCATAAGATATTGTTAGTGAACACGAACAGACACGGAGCAAGAAGGTATAAATGATGATGATGCCCTGTAGATACTAGTCCTGCTATTAGACCTCTGTATTTTTATAAAAATGATGGAACTAGGATTGCTAACGTGGCTCAGCGACAAGTTTATGTTTCGATGATACCGAAACTACAGTGGAGCGAAGAAAATTAAAACAAATTTTGCTTAGTCATGTTGACGAACTAATATTATATAATATTTATGCTATTTTTAATTAATAGATTATTCTACATTACATTTAAGCCCCGTTTTTAGTTACTATGTTTTTTTACTTTTTTAAATTACTATTTTTAGATAACACTATTAAAAATGTAACGTTTCTTTTAATAAATAATAAATTCTAAGTCGATCATCTTCTAGAAAATATTTTTATTTTTCCAGATGTAAAAACGACCATAATAACAAACAATATCAAAAAATTAAACATATTAGTGTATTATAAACAACAAAATAATGACGTTAATGTTACGGACACCCAACCCGATGAATGGTGTGATTTTCAATCAATCAATCAATTAAGGCTTTCAATTTTGACGGCTATCTCTTATCTCCACTTTTATTAGGTGTATGTGATATAGATACAAAGACAGATCTAAATATCTAAGCTAAACTCCCTTCCACTCTAAGGTTATTCTTGAATATAGTCTATAATCTTTTATATATTGTAATATTTCAGGTTATTCTAAATTTTAGAACAGTGAAACACCGAATACACGTTTTTAGTCAAATTAATTACCAAATTTGCACAGTTGGACCTAGTAATTTACTAAATTGTATCTGTAGACAAGGAAAAAATTAATTTTCCCTTAATAAATATGGAAAATGCTTAATGTGAACAGTTAAGACTGGTATTGTTTCTTTACTAACTGCATTTCCCACCTTTCGTAAAATTACGTTGTCGACTTTTGTTCAAATTGGTGACTATAAATGAAATTACCAATTTTCATTTGTATAGAAAGAAAAACCTTATTTTTTTCTTTGCAACACATCTATTTCTTAACGGTATCTATTAAAATAAACTGCGTTGTTTTCCACTGAACTACGAAATATAAAGTACCTTACATAAAGTACAAATCGAAAAGCAATTTCTTACGCAAAGAGAAAACTATCCTGGCTTCAATTTCCATGGCCAAGCCTTATCTCTTATTCTTTGCTTAAACCGTAGGTATACGCCAATATATTGTAGATAATGGACATAGCCTGTTATGTTCGTTTTAAAATGTGCCGCTTTGTATGAATTAATTTCGTAATTTGTTTGCCGCTTCGTAAGAATTAATATCGTTATTTTAATTGCAGTCTTATTGTGGGTTACCGTTTCGCTATGTTGTGTCTTTCTAAGTTTGAGATATGTTAACAGTTTCTTTTGTGCCAAAATTGCAGACTCTCGTTTTTCTCACGCGCGACCTCAAGCACTTCCGAGAACTCAGGTGTCCCTTATTCTAGAACATTTTCATAACGTTTCGAAATATGGTGCAATCTATTGGGGGAAAGTGGAGATTCCCGTTGCGTTTTTAAGTCAGTCAATTTTCGATCTCGGATGACTCCGGTTCTCAGACAACTCCATCAATCGGCAACCCTAATTACGTTAAGTGCTGCAGGGGCGGCTTCTGAGTTTTTTTCGAGGGGTATCCGTTATGTGTGTTTCGTTTCGCTGTTTTACCAAGAAGTATAAACAGACCTTCGGCTACTGCCGGATTTATAGGAAGCACTGGATTTAACCCTCGGTAAAGCCAATTCTTAGGGAATTGACCAATGGCCGTTGGGCGGATAAATTGCGAAGCCCAGCTTCCGTCGTTCTGCGACTATCTTTTTTATACCATCGAAGAGCCCTGTCTTGCGTTCAACGTTAGCAGCCTGTTGAAATCGCCGTTATCTTGTGCCTGCCTCGCTTTAAGCCATCCACCGAACTTCAAGGTAAAAACATCCAGATTTGTGATGTGATAAAGAAACCTTTTTTTGCTCGCGTTAACTTGCAGGCTTCAAATTTAACTTCATGTAATTCCAACAGAAAAGCGACCTTCAGTCGCCATATGTGGTGTTAGTGGTTTGTTGTAAAACTACCAGATTATATTCTGTAATTTTTGTGAACTTCAGCGTCACTGGTGGTACGAAGCTGTATGCAAAACGTAAATCCCGTTGCACCAGTGGCGGCGAGTTTTTTTTCCTGATTGTACAAAAATTTAAATTATGTAATTCAAACTTATAGCGTTATCACTTGTCATTTTATTGCACTGTCATATTTTAACCGTTTAATTATATGTGTGTTAAAAGTTTACTGCCTCTTATTGTGCTTTTTGTACTTGTTTATGTAAGAATTTTGCAAGCTTTAAATATATAGGAGGAGGCACAATAACGGTAAGTTCCATTCCTGTAAGCTGTTGGCTTCTCGGCCTTCCACGAGGACCTACAAACAGCTGGATTTGGAAGGTGGCGCCCACTTATTTTGACTCGCCCTGTACACAACTAAAAATGTTCTCCCATAAGCGATTTTCACGAACTCCCCTACTCCTCTGAGCTAAGCTGTAGGCCGTTTTCCATCCATCTGGTTACGGGTCGTCGAAAAAGCTCGATTGTACCGTAATAAGCCTTCTTTGTTTCATTGCGTATGTACATAAATAATTTCCCTACTACATATTAATAGTACGGTAAATTAAAACTGTGTATTACCGTGACACTTTAGTTATGCAATTACAGTAAAATTAGTCACTAAACTTACCTGAGTGGATCTTAAAATGAAGGATATGGATCCACATAAAAATATGAGTAATTTTTCCAGAGAAAAATCTAGTTTATGCATTATAAAACTACATGATTTACCGCTGAGTTACGAAGTAAAATAAATTAATATTGTACAATGTACATTACATAACTAACAC
The DNA here is from genome assembly GCA_014611495.1 of Limonius californicus. Lineage (NCBI taxonomy): Eukaryota > Metazoa > Arthropoda > Insecta > Coleoptera > Elateridae > Limonius > Limonius californicus. The sequence goes on along the minus strand of JABXWE010008876.1, from coordinate 9,796 downwards.
GGAAAGTGAGTGATATTGTGCCAGTGAAAATGTAGAAATTTGACAAGCTTCGGCTTTCCGCACGAGTTATGTACACTATTTTTCCAATGACCATAAAAGTGTTAGAGATTTTTTTATCAATTTATTTTAAAATATATATAGCATTCCTCGTAATGGTATTGTTGGAACAATAGTAAAAGTGGTGGGGTGCACTCCATGGATGAATCACTTTCGTCGTCGTCATTATCCACTTCTGCGAGAATAATGCGATATGAATGCGATTTAACATAAAAAACGAAACGAAAGGCAAAATATACAATTGTCAAAAAATAAACATAAGCCTATTAAAAAGTGAAACAAAAGCTTAAAGCCTATAACAAACGTATTTGTTATAATAACGTACGGGTGGCTACTCAATTGTATAGAATCTGTCACTTTTGTATTTGATACGGGAAAAATACTATAAACAAACAAGGGAATAGAGAACTGCTTTACCTATTTCAAAATAAAAATGATTATTATTATTATGAAGCTTTCACAGGCCTTAGAGGCCTATCGCTTTTGGTGTGAGACAAGGCTAAGTTAGTTTGTACAATGCACAACAGGGCCCGACTCTGCCGTATTGGTGCGTAACCATGCTTAACCTGCTGTTGTGTGTGAATGTCTTTGTTTCTGGTCTTGTTACTCCTCTAATGCGACCGTAATTCGAGGAGTGCCATTAATTTGATCCCCAATGGCAAATGGAGACCGGGACCCAGTACCGACCACCCAGGGAAAAAAATGATACAGAAGTAAAATTAAAATTTTGATCTCTTAAAACGATCTGCTGTGTCAGCATTGGAAATTGCAAATTTATGTGACTATAAAAAATAATAACTTCTATAAAAAAGAATAACCCAAAATATACAATTAAGAAATATCCAGCATAACGATCAAAACCTATTGGTAGAAAATTAATGTTTGCAAGATTAAATTTGCATATTGGAATTGAGAAAGTACAAAAGATAACGTACACCGACAAAACGACATCTTCGTATTACAAATAAGTGCATTTCAACTAGTTATTTTAAACAATAGACGCAATTTAATTATGCAAAGGAATTACAAAATCAAATTAATAATTTATCTAGTTAATTATTCCGTCTGCTTTAAACGAATAAACAACTTAAAATAGTTATTGAAACAGACACTCTTAAGAAGAATCCTTAGTTATTGAAACTCTAGAAAACTATATTATAAAGCATTTGGAACAAATTACAATAAAATATTACAAAGTATTTCAAAGATGTTGTTATTCTCAACTTTCTACCACCTGAGCTACGTTTAAACTTTTTAAGGAACATTAAAAAAATTACGGTCTGAAATTTTATACACAGGGTGTCGCATAATTTATCCACGTACCTATAGTACTCATCAAACCAAACAAAAAGTCTTAATCAATATAATGTGTCCGTAAACCAACTGTTTCAGATATAGAAGCGATTTTATTCTAATCAATTAACAACAATCAACAAGCTTCTCATTGGTCCTGAAAAACAAAATTTGTAATTGTTCGATTACTCTAAACAGTTGTATTCCCTACCACATCCACCTGGTGCATCCCATATTGTTTTGGTTATGCTTCAAGAATGGTATTTTTCAGCTTCATACTGAGAAGAATGCAGAAAATCTAAACTTTGCCGTCTATTTTTTAATAATGGATGAAGCTACTTTTACGGATATAATGGTATTATTAATCTGTACAATAATCATGTTTGGACAGGCGAAAAAGTCACGCGGTTATCGAATGAAGACATCGGTATCGATTTCTGTTAAATATTTAGCGGGAAATTTGGAAGACAGTCTGAGAGGTGTAGTGTTTTTACAAGATCATTTGACTGGTGAACTACCCCCACTATGGGATGTTCATTAAGACTTTTCTGTTTGATTTGTTGATACTATACGTTGAGTATCTGACCGTTTTTTAAATACCTTCTGGTTGTCTGAAATTATCTTCCTTGTCAGTATCGCGTCTATCCAGAAACCCTTCCTCCGGAGGCTCTCGTAATTCGTTACAACCACGAATATAGTTGTGCTATTGTTGCATCCAGCATGCATTATTACAAAATGCGAAACATACAAAGTCTCGCCATCGACATTTTTATATAAACAAAGACTTCGTCAGAACGTAGCACTCTTGAATATTTTTTAAGACACAGCATTTGTAGAACTGTTGAAGTATGCGAAAGGACTTCGTCCACCTTTCATAATTCCCAACTGTTTTTATTCCTGTACCAACAAATGTACCTGACTGCCACATATCGGTAACAATTAAGGGAGGCAGCTGGGCATCAAAGGCACACACAGACACACAGGGTGTAGCACCTGGCTTGAACAGGGGTGACAAATCCGTACTCCACGCCCACTTGATTCTTCACGCCGTGACTTTTCAAGTCGTGTCGGATTTAGAGCGATGTGTGCAAATAATACCCAGGGCCATTAGGCTAATTCCCCTCGAAATGGGAAGTAAAACATTCGAATACCCTTGCTCGTAATTGTTCATGTTTGTAGTCGTAGTAATCCTCTTAGCCTTGGGATTTATTGTAATTTCAATAACAATATCTTAAACGGTTTAAGGATTGTTGTGGTCTCCGAAACGTGTAACTAACGTCCTTGTACTAAAAATATTGATAGTTAGGGCCAGTCCGGACTTTCCGCATTTTAGAAATAACAATATACAATTTTCCAAATCTTTTCCAATTAACTTTAAGTTCGTTTCCCGAAGTAACATATTCGCTTGTTTTGTTTCTTTGGCATTATCGCAAGAAGAAATAAAACAACTTGAACACATATTGAAATTACGTTAATTATAAAGGCAGTGCACGTAATTTTTAATACGTCTGGCAAGAAAACATGGACCATAAGGTTCTTGAACACGAAATACCAAAATGTTCGGTAGTTAAAGGCGATACTGCGAATTGACTAATAAAATTAAGAAAATTTAACACCCAATGCACGCACGGATGTATTATTTTAATATTTATTAGTTTATAAGTAGTCACAATACCAGATAATGACACGGAATTGTTTATTAATGAAAATACGACTGATTCTATGTTATGCAATGATTCGCTAGTAAACTAATACTGAAATGTACATTAAACTCATTATTTAATGTAATATCTAGTAATCGTGTAGTCTTTTTTTAGAATGGAGGGATTTAAACAACACTATTTACCTCTTTTTAAAATTAACTTATGGCTGCTTAGACGTAACACCAACACCCGCGTGAACTCAGCAAAGCCACAATTTCTTAAGAATATAAGTAATCTGCTAAAATGTTCAGAATTTCTCAAAGCTAGTGATGCGAAATTTGTCTGAATTTCAGAATATGTTTAGTACTAGAGAGACTAATTCCGTTTTTCATGTTTAGTATCAATGCCAAGGCAAACCCACCGTCCCCAAACGTTTCCAAAATATTTTTTTTTAATTAGCCCGCATCATCCCATTGTTGGGCAAGGGCCTCCCCTACAAGGGGGGGTTGTTGATTTACTCCAAAATATACTAAAATATACTAAAATTTATTCTTAAAAAATACTTTGAAGTGTATACACACTATTTTGGCCTATCAACGCGTATTTCAATTATTCAGGCTTAATACTTACAACAAAATAAGCCAATCTTATGATAGGGGATTTTAATGCCAAATTAGGAAAGAAGGGCGACAAGGCAGAAACACAAATAGGATAATATGAAATTGGCCAAAGCGATGAAAAGGGGGAAATGTTGTTGAACTTCCTAATGTAGCATGGGCTGTATGCAATGGACACCTTTTTCCAAAAGAAACCTACTAGAAAATGGACTTGGTTAAGCCCAGACGGTAAAACCAAAAATGAAATAGACTACATTTTAACCGACAAAAAAGAAATAATACACGATGTGACCGTATTAAACCGCCTTTCTACTGGGAGCGATCATAGGATGGTAAGGGCAACCGAATCACTTAATCTAAAGGAGAGGAACAACATGATTCAAAAAATACACCATACACGAAACGAAACCCACCAGAATGTTTGGAGGATTATCAAAGAACAATAGGAAAGTGGCTCGAAAATTTTACAACTGAAGAAAGTAGTGTCGAGAAAATAAACGATATGATTCTAGAAGCGATACAGCAAAGCGCAATAGAGAACCTTACAAAGAGGTTGAAAAACATAGGCAAAATCATTGAAAGTAGAAAATTAATAATGGAAGAACGTAGACGTGTAAAAACAACTGGCGAGATAAATACAGAAGGATACAGAGAACTAAATAAAAAGATATCAAAGAAAATAAGGAATGATATTCATAAACATAACGTGCAGGTGGCCACGGACGCAATCGAAAATAACAAGATCATGTAAGCAATGAACAGACAGTTGTCAAATATAGAAAAATTGATGAAAACGCGAATAGTACCGATAATAGAAGAATAGTAATAAATCAAGGTTCCGAAGAATTAATGGATATCACAATTACAGAAATAGTTCGAGCACTATGGGAAATAAAAACCACAGAGCGCCAGGAGAAGAAGATGTAGTTTATAGTTATAGAAGCTGCGAAAATGGGAGGAAACAAGTTGCTGCAATTATTGCGGAAGCTATTTAATAAAAGCTTAGAAAATAGTACTGCCTCAACACAGTGGAACAACGCAAGAATGATATTGATATTTTATAAGAAGGGAGACGTTACTGGCCTTGAAAACTACATGCCCATTAGCTTGTTAACACATTTGTATATACTTTTCACGAAAATAATAACCAAGAAACTAACAACAAAACTCGACTTTTCACAGCCAAGAGAACAAGCAGGGTTCCGTTCAGGATATGGTACAAATGTTCATTTGCAAGTAATCAAGACAAGACCATGGTTGAGAAAAGTGTCGAATATAATTTACCACTGGTATTTATAATTATCGATTATGAGAAAACCTTCGACTCTATAGAGATATGGGCCATAATGAAAACCTTGCCGGAAAGTAGGATTACCTATAGATATGCAAATCTAATAAAAAAATATATTCGATAACGCTACATCCAAAGTTAGATTACACGTAGATACTGAAGCTTTCGATATTGAAAGGGGTGTAAGACAGGGTGACAGGCTGTCCCCGAAACTCTTTACGGCAGTACTAGAAAGCATTATGAAGGAATTCGACTGGAACAACAAAGGCGTAAACATACAAAAGGAAAGACTGAATCACCTACGATTCGCAGATGATATCAAGGATGCTAAAGAAATATTACAACTTAAACATGCTTTAGAGAAAATAGGCCTTAAAATAAACATGTCAAAAACGAAAATTATGACGAACCTTGTCTTAGGAGGAACGATAATGGTTGTCAAGGAAAAAACTGAAGAATTTAAGATCGGCAGGGATAATCAAACATGTGAAAAACGTTCACCGCCCATCTAACTACATGATCGCCGGTTAGGAGCTCAAATAGTCCCCGGGATGCGATATAATCCCAAATGTCGTTTTGAAAACATTTACTCGAAAAGCTGTGGCTCTTCTGTCTACAATTTTTAATGTGTGCCTAACAATAGGTTATTTCCGATCTTGTGAAAAGAAGCGATCATAATTTTAATCCATAAAACCAATAAGTCGCCTGCCGACACTTACGAACGGGTATAGACGAGATGCGCCAGTTTATGGGTATCTTGATAATCCCGTGGTCGACTTGCGCCGGACCAGTCTCACGGACCTATAATCCTAGGGTCGACTTGCGCTTGGGGCTTAGCGGGTGGTATCGATAAGTACCTACACTGTGTAAATAAGTGATTGAGCGTCCTGCCTTCAGAAAAGGCGGAATAAAACACATGTTATTATAATGAATACAGCATTTATTAGAAATATATATTTACATTATTTTATTATAATGGTATGACGCATATTTGACAAATTCAAATCTTTCAATGAGTCAAGCTTTATAAGATTGAACTTTTTTAGATAAAAATTCTAATCGTTGTTTATATTTTTGATTAGTTATTTTTGCTGGGACACTGACACTGTTCATTTTGATGTAAATTTTAGTTTGAAACTCTCTTATGACATCAATAAATTTTAAAATATCTGGATGAGGAATATAAAAACTTTTATTAAAATCCGAATGAAAAGATTCACAACAATTTGTTGTTCTTGTGCTACTTGCTTCCGCACAAGCCCATATTTTTGGGGGAAACTTTGAAGAAGCATCGATATAATTATCCACAAGATAATCGAAAAATTGCATCATTTTCGGATCGTCATTTAAAACACTATTAAAATCGAACGCAAAACAGTCTCCAACTACTTCTGGTTCTAGAAATGTCAATCCCATTGTCCATCTTAAAATGTTACCAACGACAGAATCAGGATTTTTATATTCTGAAATAAGCCCTAAAGTTTGAATTTTTCTAATCCAGGCCTGTGTTAAGTGGAATCTGCATCCCACTATGTTAGTTTCTGGCCACATTAAATTAATGGACAAGTGAATTGATTCTTCAAAATCGGACGTCACTTGGAGAGGCTTAAATTGAAATCCGAGCTTGATACATTCCTCGTTTACAGTTTGAAAACATTTTAAATACGATATGTGAGATTTGTTAGGCAATAAACAAAACACAAGGGGAACGTAATAACATGATAATTACTTGTAATAATATTTAAAGTTCTATAACTCATGAAGATCTAGAGTTAATAATAATATTCATTACGACAGATTAAGTTTATATTAGTGTACCTGTGATAATTACTATAGCTCATGTTGAAAGTGAAATATCTTGTATAAGTATAAACATATAAAAATACTTTCTTTTTTGCAGATTCTGCAGTACAAACACCACTACAATTAACTACAAGCACACCTCGCAAACAAGCCCTAAAAATGAAGGTAAAAACGTTAAAAGGGAAACTAAAATCCATGAAACTTTTAAAAAATCTTCTGTTTCAATTGAAGATGTTGGATATTTTCTAACAGAAAATTATTCCCCAGAATTTAATAGTTTTGTGAAAGCACAAACTAAATATTTACAAACGTCTCCAAAAAGAACCAGATACTCAGATGAATAAAAACAATTTGCTTTGACAGTGTACTTCTTGGGTGCTAAGGTGTATAAATTCCTTTCTAAAACATTTAGGTTACTTTCAAAATCTACCCTGCTTAGAGTTAGTTGTAAATGGGATCTAAAGGAAGGTTTTAATGATTTTATTTTGTCATGCATTAAAATTAAGGTAGATTTATTAAAAGAAAATGCCAAAGATTGTATGTTATGCCTTGACGAAATGGCAAACACCATCTTGCTCCGTGGTAGATTTAAAGCAAATAATTTTTGAACGCATACAAAAATTACATAATGTTGAATTAAATGTTATAGGTGTAATTTCAGATCAAGGATCAAACTTTTGCAAGTTGGTAAAAAACTTGAATATAACAGCAGAACAGCCCTATTTTTTAGTGGACAACCGTAAAATATTTTATTTATTTGACACACCCCATTTGTTAAAATCCACTAGGAATAATTTTTTCCAATATATATTTGAATATAAGGCAGGAATCACTGACAAAAACGGGGACTGCCCAAAACGCCGAATACCCAAAACGCCGACTCCCATTCCGCCGACCATCTCCAAAACACCGAATGGTGTTAATGACCAAAATGCCGACTTGTATCCAAAACGCCGAACGACGTCACATCGCTCGTGAACATGGCGTCGGAGCCGAATACCAATCTAAATTTGTATTTGGCCCAAAACGCCGACTGCACATCGATTCGGCGTTTTGGCCATTCGGTAAAATGTCCTATAACGCAAGTACGAGCCTCGTCCAAAACGCCGACCACAACCCAAGTCGGAGTTTTGATCACTGGGCCATTATCGATGAGAAAAATTTAAACAAAATCGTTTGAGCCGACTTTGGTTTATAAATTTTTAAAAATTTGACTTCTATTTTTTTTAATTTCTTATTTTTCGGATAATTTTTGTTTTGAACGGTAGGTACATTATTGGCACCACATTTTAAAACACCGCGTATATGTTAAATACAGGGTGTATTCAAAATGGCGGATAATATTTACATCACGCGCTTCTAGGTTCAAAATCGAGCAAAAAACACTAGTACCATTTTGGTCTTAGACGAAGAGTGTTTAAGTTATTACCAATTGAAAGTTTTTTTAATTTGGCAACGTTACCCTACTTAAACGTAAGCGGATGCATGCATTTAATTACCCTTGATAATATATTGTAATTCTAAAAATAAATAAAGTATGTACCGACGTCATTTTTGAAACATTTACAAATTTCAAAAATGACATTAATGTTTGTCATGCATGCAGCTATCTATTTAATTTTCATATTAAAAATCCAAAAATTACTCCAGCATTGTTGCAACGGCTTCCAAAATTAGAGACGGCAAAGATTTTGTATTGTTAAAGACAAAATTATAAGTAAACTAATTAACAAAATGGTAACATTTGTATTTGATTACTTATTTTATTTGCTGGACTATCAGTTGTTAATACTAGTTAAATGTATTTTTCAACGATAGTCCAAATAAATTACAAAGTTTGGTCACTAGTGACTCCATAGTTAACGAGTTAACACTAAATTGGTACTAAATTTTTTTGTTTGGTTATCAACGTAGAATCGCGTGATGTAAATATTATCAGCCATTTTTAACACACTCTGTATACATACATATACAGGGTGTTTCCTACGTAATATAAAATAATTAAAGAGGTGATTCCTCAATCAATTTTATGGTGAAAAATTCATAATAACATTATGCTCAGGGCTTTAGTTTTCAAGATACAAGGTGTTGAAAATTTCAATTTATTTGAAATTATATTTAATATATTGGACTACATGTGAGATATTGAATTGAAATTTAGTACACATACACTGCTCAAAACCGTACAGGGATATTGCTATAATTTGTTGTAGGATATGAAAAAAGCCCAACATATGAATATGTGCACTTATAATATGATGCTTGAGGTTGAATTCGGTATCGCAAAGTCACCTATGGACTACCTTTTGTTTTTATCCTTTTGTTTTCAAATGTCAAAATAACACCCATATTTTGCAAGTGAATAAAAAGTGGTTATAGCTGCTAGTTTTTATTAAAAATTTTATTGAAAGTGTTTGTAAAAAGTGTAAATGCATTAACTAAACGATGGAAAGACAACATCTATCAAGAGAAGCGATGCTACGTGCCATAGGAATGCTGCAAGCTGGAAGACGCCAAACACAAGTTGCGGTAGAATTCGGAGTATCGCAAAGTGTGATAAGCCGTCTGTGAATTATGTAACCTTAAGTAAACTTAGATATAATGCTTTTCACCTCGCTTCTTAGAATATTATGTAGCATCAGCAAAGATAAAGTTTACATGCGCTTCTGCAAGATAGATTAAGTTTAGTTACGCTTTTAGCTTCTCGTTATTAAGATCTATATAATTTGTAATTCATGTAACTCATTTATTGTTTAATGAAAATAAATTCTTTTTATTAAACTCTAACTCTATAAATTAATTGGCGCAGTCGGTAGGATCTCCAAAAATTTAGTGCAACGAAATCGTCGAGGAGGACAAAAATCGCCGAATCACGAGATCGAAACTCTGAATTTTAGACTTAGTCTTTAATTGGAGATTAGAACTAAGCAGCTACCACCATGCAGGAAGCTACAACTACGAGAAGAAACCGCACTAGTAGTTGCACCAGAGGACAAACATCGCCGACGGTCAACCAAACGGGTGTGGCTATTCGAGTACCTGCAGGAGGCGAGAACAAGCATCGTCAACCCTCCAGCACGCGCGGACCAGAG
>JABXWE010008875.1:0-47675 GCA_014611495.1 Limonius californicus | reverse complement strand
AAGAGTTATAGACCTGAGCTTGTCAAAAGCTTTCTGCAATATAAACCCTATAAAGTCGCTGATAATAACAAAGTAATAAAATTGTACATGAGTCCTTTTTATTCCTCCGTTTTGTTTACCACTGTCAAGCGAGCTTTAACGACACACTTAACTTTTCATTCAATATTTGACTTTCTATTTGTGTGTGTGGTCGGGCGCTGTTCTTAAATCCCCGCAAATGGTCGCGATTTCGCTGCTTACCCGAATTCATTAGTTCGGGAGGGAGGCAAAATTATAGAGCGCAAAAATTAGAAGAAGAGCCTAATCAAAACCGCAGCTCGATCATCAGTTACCAGTCCGAACATATTCTTTATAATCATTAATAAACGTCCGAAACCGAAACAGTCGATATCAATTTAACAAATTGAGACTGATCACCCCAGCGGTTGCGGTTCTCTCGGTCTCAAACCCCCCAAAGTCCGAGGTACACATGCATCAAGAAGCCCTCGTGATTACTGAAATTTACTTCTGGACCCTTCTCACACTCTCTGTTTGCCGACATGTTCGATAGTAAATCATTTTGATTGAACGATTTATGAAATGTAATTAATTTTGTTAAATTGCTGATTAAGGACGAGGAAATGATCATATTCCAAAGCAGGACAATGAATTTGCCGAAGGTATTACACATATAGCAATGCCGTTCTAAGGAGAGAAATAGTTGCACTTCGCGCAGCTTCTCGATTAGGGAAGGGTAACAGGGTACATTCTGGCACTGAAGTGCGTTAAAATTTTGTTCATTTCCTATCTACAAACTAAAGTTCATAAATTTAATGTTAGGTAAATACATTAAATTTTACATGTACACAGTAATGCTCGTACTTTTATTGTTACAGATAATTGTCATCTGCATACCATATCAGAGTAATCACAATAGTCATTGCTATGGAGAAAGTAACTAGAAGTTGAACATGAAATGTAGAAATAATAATAATGCTATTGCTAGTTATTATTCTGCATTTGTACGTTATGTTTCGTAGTAATTATACTTTTTTATAAATTTTTCGTTTATTCTAAAACACTGTCGAAATTAGGTTGCAGGAACCCGTTATCTGCTCAAGCACATGGGCTACTGTTTAAACTACATGAATTTTTAAGAAACATTGCTGATTCATCGAAACAGAAAATATAACGGAGACGATGAAAATGGTGAAAATCAAGAAAATTCCAAGGTGTTTAACTTGCAAAAATGTAACGTAAAGCGACGTAAATCTCCCGTAACAAATCTAAAAGGTTTCGAAATGTATGACATGTTATCTATAATTTTCATGATATCGACAAATGAACGAATAACAATCTAGGAGTTGATTGTTGATTGTTGATTTGAAAGAGCGAGATCTAGGACGCGGTTTTCCAAGCATCTCTATGCACTTAGGCCATATGGCCCATTGTACACCCTAACTATAAGAATTTTGCCTATCTGAGGTGATTCCAACTCCAGTAGTGATTTTTAACATTTCACACTTTACTTCTTATCCGACAGAAGGGGCATCAGGGGGTTACTACAAAAGTTAAAAAAGATTTTGATTTTAGGGCGGGAGAACATCGCTAACTCAAATGATCAAACAGTAAAGGTTTAAATGGCGCTCAACCCAAAATAACCGAATTATTTTTCCAGAAAAAAAAACAGATATGGGGAATCTATATTATTTATATGGACGAGACATACAGTGCGGAAATTAAGTAGCGGATAAATTCGCTAAATCCGTTAAGGTTTGTGATAGAGAAAAACATCTAGAAGGGGTGTAGCGATTTAAATTACAGCACATATGATACAGTTATTGTTAGATTTTTCCATCAACTTTTGATGTCATCAATATTTTTTTTAATAACAACCTATATATTTTAAATTTCCATTTCGGTAGAGTTACTCAATCTGGTTTCAAAGGTATAAAATTTGTAATAGGCTACATAAGGAAAAGTTCTAGAAATACGATCTTACAGTTCAAATAGTAAGCATGAATGAAATTAACAGTAATCCTAGGTAGCGGGGTTTAGAATAACCAAAAAATTGTTTTTACATTGACAAGTGACCGAACTATAAATACTACATGTTTAAACTGACGACACTCATGTCGAATTCTTTCCTTAAGAGCCTCTAAATTGTTTGGTTGAGTTTGACACACCTTAGTTTTTAAGTACAGAAAAAAATATAATGGCGTAAGATCAGGGGACCCAGTCGACCATTCCACTGCACCTCTTCTTCATATCCATCTTCCTGGGAACACTTCGTTCAAATAACGTAGCACATTACCTGCGCAGTGAGGCGGAGCACCATCCTGTTGCAACCAAATATTATTGTTTGGTGTGCCATGGTCGTCTTCAATCGGAAATAATATCGCTAACGCAGGTACTAATTCAAATTGTAAATAGTCTAGGTAACTTTCCCTAGTTGAAGTAGTGTCGAAAAATTATGGCCCTAAAATTCTGTCATCGACAATTCCTGCCCATACGGTGAGAATATTAGGTATGCGCTTCCTGCATCCAGAAGCAATATTTCCTAAATCAATTTCGACAATTCTGCCTGTTGACAGTTCCATGTAAAGAAAAACTTCATCCGACAATATTATACACCTTAAAAAAATGGATTGCGAACGTACATTTTCATTATTTGTTCACAGAATTCTTGCCTACGATTGTTACGGGCCAAACGAGCTTTTTCGTCGACCCGCTGCAGGAAAGATGGAAAAAGGCCTTCGGATAAACTCAGAGGAGTAGGGGTGGTTCACGGGAGGAAAATCGTAACCACTTGTGTACAGAGTGGGTCAAAATTAGCGGGCGCCACCTTCCAAATCATAGCTGACTGCAGGTTCTCGTGAAAGGCCGAGAAGCCAGCAGCTTACGGGAATTGGACTCACCCTTATTGTGCCTCCTACTGTATATAAAGCTTACAAAGTTCATGCACACAATACAATAAAAATACACAGAAATAAAACATGTGGTGGATTTTTAAGACAAATATAGCTCTATTATTGGAAATTGGTGATACATAATACAAAACGAAGATTACATTTAAAATGTAATAATTATAGTTTAATACAAGGGTAGTTATAACGTTCGAACAAGAAAGGCTCGCCGCCGCTGGCTTGCGGCATTTATTTTACTAACCACACAGTTCTGCGCAGCCATTGACGTTTGAGTTTAGAGAAATTAATTAAACTTTAACCTAAACGAATAATGAAATGCTGGACAACTGAAGGTTGCCTCACTTTTAATATTACAAGGGAATTAAACTGTTATATTTCTTAGTTATTAACGAAATACTAATAAACAGGGGAAAACAATCACTGTATAGTATATTCGCAAGTTTTACCTTAGTTTTCTCTTCGGTATGGAGTAGAGATAGGAACAACTGGGATGTTCGGTTCTTCGGGAAGCAGGAAAATTTCGCAGGCAAGCCCCTGAAGACGGAATCACAATGAAGACAACGTTACGTCCAGGACTTTCTTTGACAAAAAAGAAAGACGGAAACTTCAGGAGCCAACATCTCCGAAGCTGTACGGGATTATCACTTGCAACGGCTCAAATGAGGTTGTCATGGGGTTGAAGGCTGTTAATCCGACACAAGTCAAAAGAAAAATTTCACTGAATTATTTTTACAAAAAGCTGACACCTTACTAATATTTTTAATCCGACACAAGTAGAAGATTCTTTTGCCTAAGGCAAAAAACGACACGATATATTCATTTAGCAGAAGAGTTGCCAACAACTCCGATTCCAAAAACCACGTGCGTTCACTCCCAGAAGCCATTCTTCCTGCCGCAAAACTCTCACCCAAACGTAAATGTTCTAGAACAAAATTCTTACACGTGGGACTTCCGGCGATTCTGTAAGCGAAAAATTCTAAGAACTGTTTTCGATCGGCATATCCAGAGTAAACACGTTCGACAAACGGAACAATGGGAACTTTCGGAGGCTTTGCAAAAGCTAACTTAAGAGCGGCAATTAAAATAGAATTTTAATTCATATGAAGCGGCAAAGCTAAACGAACTTTACAAGATTGCAATAACCATGACGACTTCAGTTCTTTGTTTCTCAATCAGCGATGCCATTTTGCTTAAATAAGGTACCGAAGAAGGTGGCTCAACGGTATAGCGTTTACCTTTCATTCGGGAGGTCTTGGGTTCGAACCCCCGAGTCGTTTGTCCTGACTCAGGTTTTCCGTAGTTTTTCTGGGTCATATAGGTAAAATGTTGGGACAGTTTCATCCATGAAATTCCATTATCCAATTTTCCTGGTCTTTCCGATCCTCACATTCCCATTACTAGCTGAAGAGGGAAGAGGTTTCGCTGCGGAACCTCACCGCCCTCTTGTGTGGAATGAATGTACGTTGATTTTGTTTTGTTTTCGGATTTGGTTGTTACTACGTGTAAATACTCGTACTATCCACAGGGAATAACAACGCACACTTATTTTATAGTGATATTTACACATTCTTCGCTTGGCAACCTCAAAACAGTTTTGTTTATTTTAAACCCCGCTAACTAGGATTACTATTAATTAATATAAATAAATTAACTAAAAAAAATTATTAATGACCTCATAACTTCTTCAAATGTTGATGGAAATATTTAAACATAACTTTTTCATATGCGCTGTAATTTAAATCGCTATACAGCTTATACATTTTTTCTCTGTCATTAACTTTAACGGATTTAACGAATTTATCCGCTACCTCATTTTGGTACTGTGTATACAGCAGCCCTACAAAATGAAATTCTTGCTACGATAATTCAATCAAGGGCTTATTAGCAAATATTTCAGAAGGTCAACGTTTAATAATGTAATGCAATTATGATGCCGAAATGAATTTAAAAAATTATGATATATTAAGTGATAGCGCTCCTTATCATTATGTTTCCAATATATATTGAAAAATAATAAGCAAGAAATGCTGGATTGGCTTGCAGAATATTACACTGATTTGGACTACTGTACATAATTGTGTAGCTCCAAGAGAGGTTACTTTTAAATGAATAAGCGCAAATAAATTAGTAGGGAACAAACGTAACTCTATTACAAAAGAAAAGTGGAACAAAGTTTGCTATCATGTAAAAAAGGATGTAGAGGAATAATTGGAAAATGAAGTGTTTATGTACAACAGATTACTTAGTAATTACTGCAAGTGGTGATACTGACAGTGATCTTGGTTTTAGTGATACTTCGGACGAAACATAACAACAATTTTTTATAATTATATAATTGTCAGTAAATTAA
The DNA here is from genome assembly GCA_014611495.1 of Limonius californicus. Classification (NCBI taxonomy): domain Eukaryota; kingdom Metazoa; phylum Arthropoda; class Insecta; order Coleoptera; family Elateridae; genus Limonius; species Limonius californicus. The sequence continues at coordinate 42,419 of JABXWE010008875.1, read as the reverse complement.
ATATAGAATGTACGAATAGACTTTTTATTTGTTTTTTTTTATACAGTTCATAGAATTTAAGAAAGGATTCTGGAACTCCTTATTTAGAGTGTACAAAGTCGCGTGCGCGGCCTGGGCAAGTAGGCTCTCGCTTCAACTAGTATGCGCAAAATTTCTCCTCTTAAAATGGCATTCCTGTACATCATTTGGCAATTCAATTCCCGCATTGATGATAAACTAAACTATAAGTTAAGCGTATAATAGCTTATAGTTTTATCAATAGAGGGTGGTCAAGCGAAGATCGAACAACTGTTAGTTTTTACACATGACTCTAGTGCGCACGTTGAGTTTCTGACACTCATTATGCACGAGTGAGTATTAAATTTTGTAGTATATTAGGGAAAACTCCAGTAGAACCCTATGCAATGTTGAAAGCTGTGTACAGTGATTATGTTCAGTCGTACTAGTGTGTTTGAATAGTTTGAAACACGGACGTGAGGATGTTCAAGATGAAGCTAAAACTGAGTGCCCGTAGATCCCTCTAAATGCAGGTTCGGTCGCAAGAGTTCCCGAAACCGTGGGAAAACGTTGCCGAATGACCCTCCATATGATGGAACATTCCTCACAGTCTTACGGATGAGCAAGAACAGAAAAGAATTGCATCGTGTTCATGCACGCTGTGCAGTTTTCATTAAAATTCTGTTATTAGTTTTTTAATTTCCGTATGAATTGTTTAAGAATCTCGAACTTAGAAGAAACTTAATATTCGTTTAGTAAACTGCAAACAAAATCTGATATTATATTATGGATTTTTACAAGGTCTCATTACACATGAAAATTTTAAAATGCCTGAAACCGGTGTTTGTGATAAGATCCTATTTATTGAGTATACAAATTTTCAATTTAATTACTTCCAACTCTAACGTATTTGATACTGCTCAAACCTTTAACGGAAAGTTTAGGTTATAATTACCGAAATTGTAGTACCTATGAACAAAAAACACGAATTTAATAATCAGGTACTGGAACAGGTAATACCAAAGTAGGTAAACATCATTTCAGTTAATATGAAATACAAATCACATAACTGCTTCTAGTTACTATTGGAAACTGTAAAGTAAATATCAATAGCGGCATTTAAATTCAATTTTAGTTGCACCTGCGAAAATAATAATCTTATCGAATTCATCTTCTCCATTCCACACGAAATAATCGAGCTGCACAAAAGATTTAGAACGACGGTATGGCTTACCAATTTCTTACGTATCGGGCTATGAGATAAAGGAAAGGCAAGTATACATAGCGGAAAATAACAGTCATGTTTCACACTCACTACTTATTAATCAACTTACGACATATGTATATCTAATGATATTTGTTACAACTGCATGAAACCTGGACATGTCGTTAACAACTGTACGACAGTATACCTTTTTCTTTCATTAAACATTTACCCAAGCCAGACTTTATAAGATTACTAGAAATATACAATACAATGTGGAGCAGCTCCATGGTTTCGAGATAATGGAAAGAAGCAGTCACAATACGCATATGCAAACCAGGAACAAATCGATTGAACCCATCTAGATATCAAAGAATATCAGTAATGTGCACTAAGTGCAATCTCCTTAAGAAGATAGTAAATACAGACTTGTATGGTATCTTGAGAAAGAAGAATAACCTTCTAACTGAAATACAAAGTGGATTTAGGAAAAACCGTTCAACCGCGGACCATCTGATTAATCTAGAAAGTGAAATACCACAAGCTTTTGTAAATAAAAAACATGTGTTAGTAATAAGTCTAGATATCCAGAACACCTTCGATTTACCTGGAAACACATAATACCACAGAAGCTACTCCACTGAGAATTACAAGGAAATATAATTTCTTACTTTCAAAATTCCACATTGAAGAAGGGTTCCCTTAACGATCGCTTTAAAGTGTTTTTTCTTCGTGATCGCAATTAACGACATCTTCAGTTGTATCCATAAACAAAGTACAGTGTATATATTTGCAGACAACTTAACACTGCAATGCAGGGAAAAAAATCTTTAGTACAATAACACATCCAGAACAACCTGGACAGATTATTGCGTATTTCAATACAACTTATCCGGTTGGTTAGGTATCGTCCAAATTCTTACTGGTTAACTACTGCTGGGTCTAAATAATTTGTGCAAGTTCCGTAAAGTGGTGTGCGGGAAAGAAAGCATTATCTTAGAAGCAGTAAGTAAAACAAAAATACCTATATTTTGTTTACCATGCCACGGGCTCAAACGGAATTGTGACACATAAACGACGATATGCCCTAGCGTAGCTCAGAGGAGGAGGGGGGGGTTCATTTTGTAAAATACACCGCGCTTAAATCTGATCAAATTCGGGATAAAGTCGTGATAAGTGAGGGAGCCAAAGGGAATATCACTAGATCCGGCAATGCTCAAGCTCCACATTACTTTGAACGGCCGATCGGAAAGTTGTGCGTGATGGAACATACCTTTTCACGCAATTGTTACTAATAAAAAGAGTGTGAATTTACTAATAACCCGTAAACAACGGGGTGTAATAATTACTCTCAGCTGTCCTTACAGGAATCCTTCACATTACTTTTAACAAAGATCAAAATAACAGAGTTGAGTTTAAGAAGGCATTTAATTAAATTTTAAAAAGGCGGACAAAAATACATGCAAAATAGTTAGATGATTATAATTTGGTAACGAACAGAAATGAACATTATTAAAATAAACACACATTTAAAACGAACAATCTTAATATTAAACAAGGTCACATACAGGTGAACATAAAACAATTACATTTAAGCTAATACCTGAAAAATAAGACACTGCAAAAAGGCCTTGTACACACTGTGTGTTTCTATATTGCTAAAAAGTCTTTGAATAGAACATACAAAATTATAAACTGATTTCACAGAGATAGCACAATAAACGGGCGTCGTCTCAGGGGGCCTCTCCCTAGGTGAACTGAATGGAACTGAAAGGTTTTGAAAATTTACCTTTTTCGATGAAAAATTGGAACTTCAGAGGGGTGTCAAGATTGAGTCAGTCCCTGGATGTAGTGTTGGCGTTTTTACAGTTGCTTCTCTCGAAACCACTTGCTTTTGGCAGACTTTTCAAAAATGCGTCATACGACTGAATTTCCCAAATCGGTACTTTAAGTGATATTTTCGGGATTTTTGGGAAACCAAATATTCTTCCTTTTCGAACGTACCGTAAATGGTACCGCACAAAGCAAAAGTAATTACCTATTGGTAAATTACCCTTATTCGGACGCCCGAGGCTAACTATAAATTTGCGTAACACTCTGGTCGGGAGCTGGTATCTGACTTCCGTCTTTCTCTCCGCACTTAACAATGCAAAGGCTCGAATTTGCTGCGTTTGCAGAAATCTAAATAACGTCGCGCATACAGGGTGCATTCAATAAAGCGGCCGAACGTCACAGCCAAACACCGAAGAGGGAAGGCTGTGAAGGACTTCACTCAACGTTATCTGCCGTAATTCGTAGTAAAATATGAGATTTAAATTTGCTATTGTATGTGTAACTCTTACAATTAGTTTTTATGTGGTAACTTTACTAACACCACTAATTCCACCTGTAGTAATATAATATAATAAACCGCTTGCATAAAATCGCAAAGTTACTTGCTCCATGTGTGTTACACAATCGTTTTGGAATATAAATAATTTCGTCTACGTAACTATATAGTACTGTATTATTTGGTGTAACTTATTTGAACTTCTTCCAGTAATATTTGAACAATGGTTTTCTTTAATTTAAATTTTTTGATAAATTGAAAAATCCGAAAAATCTAAATGATTACAACGATAATTTTGTGGTCTGGACTAGAAATTACCGCTTTTTCAATTTGTAAAATTTGTCTATTTAGTTACTACACCAGAAAAATAGTATTAACTTTATCAAACTTTAATTTCATTTCCATCCTCTCTAAATATTTCGTATCACCTCGTAAACACTCGTAGATGCCTTATCCTGCCGATATAGTACTGTCGGCTACTTCTACTGCTCGATAAGTTTAATCCTATAGAATAAGTAAACTAACCCCTGACGTAGGCTATCCAACTATCGAAAGACAGAAAATACCGTAACAAGGAGGATAAATTATATTGTTAGCTTGTCTAGAACTTTATTGGAACATTGAAAGACCGACCCTTAATGAAATTACTCGCAAAGACTAAACGAGTACTTATACTTACTAATTGAAAATTTTGCGCCACTGTTAGAAATGGCGAAAAACGCTACTCCAAAAAGTTTTGAGGCATACTTTTGCGAGACATTTGACACGATAAATTAATTTTATTTTAACATTACCGCGCTACCAAGACCAGTTTTCCGTTATTAACACTCAGTACTGTAAATATGAGGATACAAAATCGTAAACATTGGGAGTAAGGGGCAGCTGTCAAATTTGCAAAGAATCAATATTCTAGTACAAGAATGTTCCTCTATAATTCCCGGGCCTTGTTTTTCTGTTTCAAGCATTATTATCCTTGCAGCGTTATGTATGCTTTTTTTATTAATATTACTGCTAATTTACAATCCACTCTTAGAAACATAGAGTACTAGGTAAACATGCTGAGGGAATAAACTTGAACAGAGAAGGGATCCAACGACAAATTGGGGGAGGGGAGGAGGGGTGATGTCGGTTTAAATTATTTTCCATATTCTTCTAGCTGTGGTAAGTCGGACGGTCACTGTCATTTCAACCTTCTCGAAAGGTTTAATGGGTTCATAATTTCTTCGACATATTGTATTAGCTATGGAGGGCAGGATCTCTGATTGAATTCGTTGACTGATTTTAGTGTTAGAGTATTTAGTGCATCCTCCTTTAGTATACACTTGTACACCAGTAGCTTATTTTCTAAAGATAATTTGTATATGCAACCCAAGAGCCATGACATTTCCCATAGTTATATGTTTCATTGTTGACGCTTTGTTTTGACATGTTTCTGGTCTAGGTGTAGGCCAAGATATTTCGCTTCACCCTGTACCGGTATTTGTGTATTATTGATACTAACTTTTGGGTAAATTACATGTTTGGTTGTGAATGTGGCTTGCCCTGACTTCGTTTGATTTATTTTTATTCTCCATTTGGTAAACCAATGTTGGATGTGATCTAAGTAGCGTTGGAGTTGTTGCGATGCTGCTATTGAATCGTTGTTTGTAGCTAGTAGGGCCGTATCATCCGCAAAAGTTGCATTTGTTGTAGTGTCGGTTGGGGGCAGGTGTAAATCAAGTATAATAGAGGACCCAACACGCTTCCTTGTGGTACACCTGATTTTACTTGAAGGCAATTAGAGGATACAGAATTGCATTTTATTTGAAAGTATCGTTCGGTGATGTAAGATTTTAGTAATAGACCAGTATGCCACACTTTAACAAACGCCTGTGTGATGTCAAGGAATACTGCTGTACACGGGGTTTTTTCTTCAAGACTTCTTCCGATTTTATTTACAATTCTGTGTGTCTGTTGTATTGTAGAGTGTCGCCCTCTAAAACCAAATTGCTAATCAAGAATAATAGCTGACAAATCGAGATCCTTTTTGATTCTTTTCAGTAACAGTTTTATAAATAATTCGACGTGATAGGCAATAAGCTAATCGGACGATAAGAGCCCACCTCGTTAGCTGGTTTCCCAGGTTTGAGTATCATTATGATCTGGGCGAATTTCCACACTAGAGGGTAGTAGGACAATCGAAGCATGCTGTTGTATATGGTTGCCAGCAGTATTTCTGCCTTTCTTGGCAATTCATTGAGTATCCTCCCGGTAATAATATCCTAGCCAGGGGCTTTGTGTTGATTCATTTGCTTGATTTCTTATGAGACTAGGGGAGAATGGCTTGATAGCTAGCAACATCTGGCATGGTATATAGTTTTTTCTGTATCGGTTTTGGCCCAGTTTCAGTCCGCTTTCCTGATAGATGGTATTGGTATTTGCGGCCTTTTGACCTTTTTTGTGGCCCTCCGGATTGTATGGTCGTCTTTCTGTCGGGTGGTAATATAATGTTTCCTAAATTTGTTAAGGTAATATGTAGTTTTTGTCTCAATCTGTTGTAAATAAGTTTATCGGCGTTGTTTTATGATCTGTGCCATCTACTTCTCGCGTTATGTATGTGTGGTTGATGATACACTTTGATTTCTAAAGCTTTTTCAGCGTTTCCTGAAACATTGCTGAGTGTAAAACTAAAAATTGATCAAAAATAGACATTCTTTTACCAGAATTTTGCTTAATGTTTGCCGGAATGTTATTTTTTCCTGTTTGAAGTACTATCATATCTCAGGTATTGTATGTGTAAGAGATATTCCTATTTTAGAAAATAGTACTGTGCATCTGAAACCGGTCACGTTGAAAAAATTGAATTTGCTAAAAAAAGTATTCTAAATTAGTTAAACTCTCAGCACGCCGCGTTCTAACTTTTATAAATTCTCTTAGAACAATTGTAGGAAAAATATTTTGGACAAATTCTTTCACATTTATTGTACGCTCATATAGTTGTCAATAAAGCTGTTTTCTAAATATTTTGGTTACGAGCCCCCTTGTGTAATAAATTATGTTTATGGTTATGTCTTTCCAAGGCCCGAGATTCGTCGCAGAGGGGTGTTTTTAGGTAAGATTTAGGAAAATTAGGGCAGTGGGTGCGGGGCCGCTGAGGTAGCCGCTCATATACGGGGTTCGGAGTTCGCGCGTGCGATAAGTGAATTAAGTAAATGTGTGTGTCTTAGTGGATAAATGCACCTACGTGATTTATGCCTATGTATTGCCTACCTGTAAGGTAGTGGGATTGAACGAAATGAGTAGTTGTTGATTGAAGCTGTAGATAATGCTTTTGCTTATGTAGTATTCTTGAGACAGTACTGTCAGTAATTATTGTAATTACTGTGTTATTATGATTGAGGCCTGTGGTATCTATACTTGCTTTACCAACCAATTACCTCTCCAATATTCCTCAGGGTTGTGTACCCGCGCAGGATTTCCATATTAAGCTGCTTAATTGCTTAGCGGGCCGTGATTGGGCTTAATCACGGCTTGACCTCGACCTGGTTGACCAGCCAGTGATCTCTGCATGCACTTCGCAAAGTGGCCTGTGAAGAGCCTGTCTCACACTCTTTTCCTTGTGATGCACGTCGGCGACCGGCGGAGGTCGTTTGGTGATCACAATGACATGGGTGCGCGCATTGACCGGTGGACATTCGGTTACCCGGTACCCGTTACAGGTTAGGTACATCAGTCAAGAACACCTCATCCTGAACGAGAACTACTAGAGACGGTCCTGTCACAGGGCCAAAGGCGAGGTACTAGATGCAACAAGGGATCCTACGGGGGGACACCAGACCCCCTGAGAGTAGAAATGTAGAAGTTGCAATACTAATGTAGTAATGTATTATTGCTTGTGTGTTCCATGCTTTGCTGGTGTGTACTGAAATGGGGTTGACTGTTTGTGTATTTAATTTATGAGTGCACCCCGTATATGTCTGAAGCTGCCAAAACCTGAGTTCTCAATAATTCGGTCTTGATGAATATACAGAACCGAATTCGAGACCCTATCGGTGAGTGTTTAGTTGTTTATCATATTATTTTATGTTGTAAAAATTCCCACCGCCCGTCACGGTGTGAAAAGGATCACTCCACACAATTTCGAATAACTATGTAGCACCTATTACGTAAACTAATACCTAGAAACGAGAATGGAACATGTGGAATTCACCCCGATTTGTTTTCTGCACGAAAACTAAATCGCACGTAGCGCTTGGCAATTTTCCTCCGGCGAACAGAAAATTTCCTTAATTTCCTTCAAAACTGTAAAAGTAGTTGCATAAAACAAGTCTCATCTACTTCCGCACGTACCTGGAAGTAAAAACCTTACAGCTTGAAACAGTCCAAGCTCGATACGCAAATAAAACCGGAATAAATGGACCGTACTCAGGGAGATTTATTACCCTGGGCAGGTCGAGTAGTAAAACATTTATACTCCTCTGTTTATGTCATGAATTTGTAAACGTGCGCCTTCCATTCCTGCCTGGGAGCGAAAAGGATTTCGGATCCTGCAGGACTTTAATATACGTGGCTGGATGCAGCTCTATGTATGAATGCAATTAAAATTTTACAGCTAAAGTTGTAAACTGTAGGATTGTTTCCGGCCATACTGCGACTCGTGTTCTGATAGTGTTTTAAGTTTCTACTTTCAAAACTAAAACGTCGATTTTATTACTCAACTGCAAGAAGCTAATAGCGTTTCCGCTATAACTTTTATTTTAAAATAAAGTTAATTTTAAATAATGCAAAAGTTAATAAAGTAATTGGGTAAAGGTAATGAACACATCTTAAAGTTCCTATACCTACATCTTTTTTGTAAGCTTCGAAAGCGCCCATACATTACACGTCTCTCTTCCTATGTTCTTCTATTAAATCGTCTGCCTTTATCTGCTCTATTCGTTTAATCCTACCTCTTTTCCTCCTATTTCTTCTTGTATTTGCCTCGTCCTCCTCTTTTTGTTTCCTGCCCTATTATCAGATATCATTAGCTCCTCCTTTATTTGTTCTTCTGTTAATGCCACAACATTTCTCCCCTTGCTTTTATATTTACCTAGCTGTCGCCTTTCCCTTTATTCCTCGGTGATCCTATCCCGCATTATCCTTAATTTTTCCTCCTTTCTGTCCAATGTCTTTTTCTTACTAGCATTCATATTTAACACCCTCCTTCCCAGCTCTATATCTGCTTTCGTCTATCGTAATTTCCCCTATAAAAGCCTCTAGAAATATAACAGGACGACATTTTATTTCAAGTACACATAAAAAGGCAACATCTGTTAAATTTGGTTGAAACTTTCGATCTGGTAATTCCACAACATTTTCTACAATTTGTATAATTCCCAACTTAAATACGCTTGTAATATATTGTAGGGCAATTTTCTGTAATCACGTAATTCCGTGACGAAAGTCATAACCGACATAATAAAGATATTGTGTTAAAAGATTATAACTAGTGTTCGAATGATAAGAACACATTAATGTTGTGCAAGCTTCGATGCCTTTGATAAAAGTGAATAATATGCTCTCAGGTTGGCAATCGATTATTGTACGTCTTTTGTTGCGGAGAAATTAAAGTACAGGGTGTTGGCGTTCGCAATTGCTTATTTTTTAAGATATAAGATTTTTTTAAATTTAAGCTGAATATTTACAATCCACTCTTACAGGGTATCAAGTAAATTTTATGATGATGTAATTGTCGTACGGAGAACTCTAACCAGCGCTAGTCTCCCTAAAGATTACTTTAATTTTGGTTGGTTTGTAGTACGAGGTCCAGTAGCCATTGTTGTTTGAGTCTTGTAATGCCTGGTTGGTGAGCAAGTTGTTCGATGAGCTAGTTAGCTCGTTATGAAGGGTGTCGTTCCTCTTGTGCCATAGCGCATTGGTTAGCATGCGGAGGGTCTTGGATTGAAATCTTGTGATGTCCATTTGATAGTGCCACCCCATCTGGATTAGAGCGATACTCTAATTGCCGCTTCATAGGAATCAAATTTCTATTTTGCCATCTTCTTATGTCGATTACAGTTTTCGTTATATTTTTCTTTTAAACTTAATTTATGAGGGGCCAATTCCGCAAAGCCTTTAAGTTTCCCTTTGTAGGCTAGATTTTCCGTTTAAAAACAATTCTCGGAAATGTTTACTCTCAGTAGTCGCACGTGTTATTCGTACCAGAACAATTGCATCATATGTCTCTTATAGTGTAATCTTTTTGGGGAATTCAGGTTCGCGTTGCGTTTAGCTCTTCAGTCACTCTTCCACCTTCGACTGCGGTCTACCAAATCCATGTACGGGGGCCGTTAAGAAATTAAGTGCTGCAGGGGCGGCTTTTGGTTTTCGATGGAAATCCATCGCGTGTAGTTTCGTATCGCTGTTTCACTGTGGAGTGAACAGAATATCGACAAGTGTCGGATTTAAAGAAAACACGCTGGAATTTTTATCCCTGGAAAGGCAATTTACTGCGAATTTGCCGATCGCCTTTGGCGGATTAGTATCGAGCCCATTCGTTGTTTCTGTACCTATGCCGTTGCTGCGACAAATATTTCGTCTCGGAATTCTTCCGAAGAACGACTACCTTTTTCCCGGACCTGAAAGTACCCCAGACTGTACCTTCATCTGGAAAACATCCCCCAGAATTGTGCCTGCCTCTTTCAATCTTCTCCATTCACCGGAAGTCAAGGTAAAGGACCTTTTACGCGTTAACTTGCAAAATTCTAAGTGATTGAATCTTTTTTTTATGCAACAAGACGCGACCTTCAGTCGCCGATTGTCCTTTTTTGTATTACTAAATGTAAAGAGTAATTATATATATTGTGCTATTCGTGTAAACTCCGACGCCCCTGGCCACGTAGTCATTCGGACAATTTAAATAACGTACGCCAGCAACGGCGAGTCCCTCCTCTTGAGCGCTCAAATTAACTATATATAATATATAGCTATTAAATTAATAATCGCCGTCGCTTTTGTATTGGCGTTTCCAGTAGTTTAATTATATGTGTTTTAAAATTCATTACATCTTTTATTATTTTGTATTTGTATTTGTGTGTGCATAAATTTTGCAAGCTTTCTAAATAGAAGAGAGGCACAATAAAGGTAAGTTCGATTCCCGTAAGCTACTGGCTCCTCGGCCTTCCACGAAAATCTGCAATCAGCTGTGATTTGGAAGGTGGCGCACACTAATTTTGACCTACTGTGTACTCAACGAGAATGATTTCCTCCCGTAAGCGATTTTTACGAACTCCCCCTACTCCTCTGAGCTAAGCTGTAGGCCTTTTTCCACCTATCCGGTTGCGGCGAAAAAGCTCGTTTGGCCCGCAACAATCTCTGTAGGATTTTTGTATGTGATGCTTTGGCGCATCCCCAGAGCTGAATCCCGTAGGCCCATATTGGCTTCAGAATGACTTTATACATATTTAATATGTGAGCTCCAAGAGAGCTTTTGATCGAGGTGTATGCCAAGGTATTTTACTTCATTTTTGATTGGAATTGGGGCATTATTAATGCTGGTTTGCGCACATTCAGCACGTCTCGTGGTAAAGGTTACTTGTGTTGATTTTTCTGTATTGAGCGCAGTTTTCCACTTATGGAACGAGTTTTGTAGCAAGTCAATATGTTGTTGAAGATGTTCTACCGCTAGTTCAGGAGACTTATTGACTGACAGGATGGCCGTGTTGTCCGCAAATGGCGGAATTATAGTGGTCCGTGATTGGTGCATCTGGTGTGTAAGTAAGTATAGTAGCGGTCCCAGAATGCTGCCCTGCGGATCTACAGACTTGATTTGATGGATGTCTGATACTGCATTGTTCATTTTGACTTGATAAGTTCTATCTGTGAGGTATGACTTGAGTAGTAAGTATAGCTGACTGGGGAGGTGCAATTTAAGTTTGTATAACAAGCCGCTATGCCACACTTTATCAAATGCTTGTTTGATGTCCAGGAAAAGCGCTGGGCTCTTGTTCTCCATGCTTTCCATTATGTGAGTAATAATTCGGTGACTTTGGTGAATGGTGGAGTGCCCTTCACGGAATCCAAATTGGTGCGATGGAATAAGTTTATCTAGGTCTACAGCTTCCTTAAGGCGCTTTAGGAGGAGTCGTTCAAGGATTTTGGAAAAAAGGAGTAGGAGGCTTATCGGTCTGTAGGGTTGTGGTTGGGTGGACGGTTTACCAGGCTTAGCAATCATTACTATCTGGGCATGTTTCCATAATATAGGGAAGTAGCAGAGTCGTAGAATGCCATTATTTACTGTGGTAAGTAACACAATAGCTTTCTAGGAAGATTTTTCAGGACTTCTCCAACAATTAGGTCATATCCTAGCGCTTTTTGTGCGTTTCTTAGTTTTATTTGTTATGAAGCTTCTGCTGGTATGAAGCGTTTGAAGATTTAAGATTTAAGGTCCCAAAGATGTGAACTGCATCAAAACAAGTACATTTAAAGCAATTTATAAAACAACAAAAAATACTTTCAACGCCTTATTCAACGCAAAAGATAAAACTAACGATTTGTTCAAATAAATTTAGAAATTACACTGTTTACAGTGTAATTATGTATACGTAGGTCAAACAATTACAAATTTTGATACCATGATACAAATAACAGATACGCTCATACAAATACAAACACCCAGAAAAATCCAACTACGCTAGAACATAATCATGCGTCAATCAAGACCAGATCCAAGTTCGAAATCAAGATCCAGTGTGCTGTAGCTACAACTGTTTACAATATTAAATGCTTCTGAAAATGTAAATTGTCGAAATGCGTATACAGCACAAAATAAATACCTATAAATACCTACTGAAATTGAATCTATTATTATTATTAAAATATAAATATGAATTTCAACGAAGTAAGGCAAGAAACAATTCACTATATATATATATATATATATATTGCCGTGTGTTAGGTGTATGTAAAATTTAACAGAGTGAGAGTGAATGTGCTGTGAGACACCCTCGTAAATATAGGATTATTAATGTGAATAAAAATTGTAAAGTTATCAATAAATTGATGAGGGCTAAATATGAAAATGTAATCACCTACACACAACAAATATTTGAATTGAGACTCCAATAAATACAATTGCATGAATTTTGAAATGAAATGATAATTAAATTGTTAAAATAAATCTCAGGGTTTAATGAAATAAAGGTTGCAATAAACTGTGTTTGCAAGTTCAGGCTCATATTACAGGAAATTAAAGAATATCAATGAATTAATTTATTAATGAAATTTAAATTAATAAAAGTAACAGAATAACTTAAATTTGGAATAAACATAAACACCTTTGCAATAATCTTTCGAAAATTAAGCATATAGGTCCCAAGAACACAAATACAATGAAATAATCTAGTTATTAAATGAATCTGAAACACGTTTTATACTAAAAATAACTAACCTTGGAATGGATCTTTCTTATACAAGATGAAAACTACCGCGGCGCCTGCCTGTCTTAAAATTACCCAGTATGTCTGCCATCGATCTGCGTTGTTGTGTTCTTCAATGTAAACTGCTTATAATTCCAAAATCCGGATCCGAACAGCCTCCCAATTAATACAGGAACTTTCCCAAATGTTACAGGATACAGGTAAGTGAAAGCTTTTACCTTTGATAGTTAATTTTGTAGCAACCGTACTTCCAAATATGATCTCAATACTTTATAGGTTAGCTGAAGATTTCAACGAGATTGCCTGACTTATTGTTCCAGGATTTGTTGTTCATAATCAAGAATTATCAGACAAATGAAGCACTTTATAGTCTAATACAGGTGAACATAACACTTGATGGAACCAAATCAATTTGGTAAGTATAAACTTTGTTTCATTTTTGATCTTAGTCGAAGTTGCACGAAGCACAGGTAAATAATACACTCGAACTCTATTAAGCATTTATTAACTTATGCAACTGGAGATAAACGATGACAATAATAAAACACACACAGGTTACAACACAAAATTCAATTACGAAATTAAATAATTCGACGATAAATTATAAAATTAACAAATAGCAGGTAACAGGTTCTAATAGCAATTATTGAAATTAATAAGTAAGAAGTAAGTAAGTAAGTGACGCTCATTTTACAAAATTTCCTTTATATAGGCTCGCAACAAAAAACGCACGTTTCCATGGAAACAGTACAAAACTTTTCCTTCTAAAACAAAATACTAACAATCAAACTTGTTAACGCAAATTTTCAGCCAATAGGAGGCGAGTATGAAAATGGACCAAATTACATGAAATTTAAATTAATTAAAATAACTTTCTTATGCACCATGCTAGGCAAAAACTAAAATGAGATTTGGAATCTGCATAAAAAATGGAAAATTTCAACACCTCACACGATGCATAAAAAAAATACCCTAACCTAACACAACTTAAATTAACAATAAATAAACAAATTAACAATAAACAATCACACAAATATACACAAATTAATCTACACACACCCTACTATCATATAAAATACATTTTAATCTAGTACACACACACAAATAACAAGAATTTAGGCAATTTAGAAAATTTCCAGGTCACAGACCAAACAAATCTAAATAAATAAATAAATACAAAGTTGTTACACACAAATTATACACTAAAAGATGCCTTGACTCATACTACAACTGTTTTACACATAAAATTTCTCTTAGGAATACTATAAAAATCCAAGTTTTACAGAAGCATCATCAAAAATGTAGAAAATTTGCTGAAGGCATAAATATTTAAACAAATACAGTATTGTTGTTAACGAAAACATGACAAAAGGCAACTACATCACCAATAGTAACATAACACATCAACAAATACTAGTTCTAAACATTAAAAATCCAAATTTCTAGCAAATTCATAAATCGTCGATGACATTTCAAGAATTTTATAAATAAATAATCAAATACATCTTTAAAGCTAGAGGTAAAACGTCGTAAGGCTGCCTCTTATGCCAATACACATTTATACAACATAAAACTTTGCAAACAAGCACATACATGTGTTAAAAGTAACAAACTTAACCTGATCTGTTAAATCGTAACAACAAATCCTAACGTTCTTTGAAATTACAGCATAAATTCAAGAAAAAATAATTGCAAGGCTTCAACAAAACATCTAGAAAGAAAAACCAAGGCAAAAATCCCGGAGGATACACGAAAAAACCTGCAATTCCACTTTATTACATCCCGAAGGATCATCCGAAAGAAAACGAATAGCCTCGTTTCAAATTTGTGTGTGTGTGTGACCCATTATCATAAGGAAAAGCTACATGTGGCTTCTATGCATGATAATTAATAAGAATTTAGCTATTTTGAAGGGTGTAACATAGCAATATATATATTGCTATGTAATATGCTTTTTAAATAAATAATTGAATATAATTAATCTCAATTCAATTTTGATTTTAACTCGACTAGCTCATAATTTATAATTTTAATTTGGTTACGCCAATAACATTGATTATAAATACCAGCATATATAAAATTATAATGATCTCAGGGTTCATTCGTGGCCTCACTTAAATGATAGTTACCAAGATTTCAACAATACAAATTTACACACATATAAATTAAAAATCAGATTTGACTTATCTTTATTCCCAAACTTCTGAAGTGTAGTGTACATCACTAATTCTGCTACTGACTGTATACTGTAATCTTCTTGGAACGCCTCAGCAGCTAAAATCCCGCCAAAACTTCTGACCTCGCTGCCTTCTTATTGATGAATCAGCTTCGTACTCGTGCAAATAATTATATTATTTACTTAAAGTGTTGTGATAATTTATGAGTGAACACTTCCAAACTTCTGTTATACTTCTATCACTTGCTTTAGGTAAGTTGTTAATGCTTTAATTTGTGATAATGAATGTCCTTTTTAAATTCACTTTTTTGATTTTTAGGGTATCGATGCGGAAATAAAATACTCAATTTAAACCAGTTCTTCAGGTATGAAATTAATTTTAATGCTTTTATAACACGTAACACTGAACAATATTTTAAATTATATTACAATTATTTACACTTGATGATTTTATAAAATATTAAATTTGAACATTGTTAAATTTTAATAAGTTTAAGCCACGCCTATTTTTACGCGAATTTGATCCTTAATAAATTAAATTCTTATTACAGAGAACTAAAGAAAAGCGTCCTTCCGCTTTCAATACAAATAAACAACTAACTATCTCTAAAATATACCAAAATGAACATTTCGCGCAGAATAATATTTAAATTGACCAATGAGGAAGCTCGAAAATCCTTGTTTACAAATTCAATTGTTAATTGACAATTTAAAATTACAAATTACAGGATAAATAAATTATTATTCATAAAACTAAATTCTTAACTATGATCTACAGAAAATTACGCTTCTATTGATACCCAACATGACCAGATTTGAATTTAAAAAAATTACACATTAATAAATATCCAAACTTTCTAAATTTCAACATTTAAGACATGAAATCATTAAATTCTTAATCTAAATTTTATAATATTAATAAATATTCAATAAAACATCCTTCTCACATATTAATACAAGATAAAAATCAAAAACTAAATTTCTAACCTTGAAAAGTACTAAATTTTCCTTATTTTCCAAATTAATCAATAAATAATATACTTCCACAAAATAAAAGTGTTTCAATACCTTCCTCAAACAACATATAAACTCTTTTTGATAATACTAAGACTTTAAACTATAAATACCATTTGTTACATAACTATGTACACAACATAAATCCATAATAATTAAGTTTTCAATGTTTCAGGGCTTCCTTAGTTGCCCACAGCACTCAATTTAATATCCCACGGCTCACTACCATGTTCCAACATCATTTGCTACTGAGTGTTTATTCACACGATCAACTTTAAACCACACATAGCAATTCGTCTCACATCCCGAAGATCCTACAAGACCTCAATCACATATTAAGTATCCAATTATCAATTTTAATAAATAGAATCTTTTAAATAGTCTCTGTTACATGTCAATGGTACTAATTATTAACATTTTCAGGTGAAAACCATCCTCCAATCGTCAAAATAATATCCTTTTAAATATTCGTAAAGCATTACGAAGCAAAAAAATTACATTATCAAGGTTATTTCATAATATTAACATAGTTTAGGTATTATTTATAATATTAACATTAATATAGGGCAAATATCATAGCAATATATATATTTACTGCTATCGATTTATTACATCTACAGGAGTACTTCTCCATATCTCTACATAAAAACAATATTCCGTGACAAAAATATAATGGAAGCATTTCTTCGATAGGAAATTCAACTTCAAAGTTATACAATAACGTAAGAATAATAACTTAACTAATCTTTAAAACTTTTCCCTTCAATGTGTATCATTTTCCATACTAAATCGAATCGTATTATATTATCTATCACGATTTTCTATAATCAAGGCATATCGAAACGCGGTGACTATTGAAAACAGTCATTCAGCTTATGCAAAATCAATGCTCCCACAGGATTACCTAATTTTGTGTGTGTACTGGCTCTAAAAACAAATTGATGTTGGGTACACAACGTTTATTTATTTAAACTGAAAACGTTAATTATCCTCCCCGATTTCTCTAATTCGTCGTTCTTATTCCTTTGTTCTTTTTTTGATAAACCGGAAAGCTTAAAGCTTATTCATCAAGTTTTTCGCAATGCTAGAAATTCTAAGCAATTAAAACACTTAAATCAATCAAATATCATCGTGTTTCAAGAAACACACATTTTTTAACAATATGAAAGTTGTATATCTCTGAAAGAATCTTTCGCTCTCATATTGCAAAGAAAGTGTTGCCATGCTGAAATTTCGGATCTAACTGGGAGAAAGCTTGTCTTCTTTAGGTTTTTGCGGTGAGAGACATCTGTCAGGTTGCTAAAGGAGCTCAGAAATTGATTTTGTGGGGCTTTCGTGCAGAAAATGTTTGCTCTGTATACCAAATTCGTTTTTCATAATATTTATGCACCCGTTTCTGTTCCAAACTTATTCAAGTATGATTTCGCTGTCTAAAAGGCTTATAGTTTGTGCAACTCAAACAGAATCTGTGGTTCCGGATATGCAAAGCTTGTGTGAAATGTTGCTTGAAGACGTAACAAAACAAACCTTTTCTCGAGTAATTCCTCCTATATCTACATTGTCGCAGCAAGTGCCAAATTTCACGTCGTTATTCTCCTATTGAAGCTCTCTTGGCCGAACCGCAATAAGGCTAGAGAATATGGCAAGTGCAAATTCAAGAATGAGAACCTTCAGTTAAAACCTCTTAAGTTATTAAATTTTAAGACCTTCTCCCCTTAAACTTTATCTCCCTCACGGGTGGCCTAATTTTAATTATGCCGCCGCCGATTTGTTTATCTCTGAAAACCCTTTAATTCTGATAAGCTCGTAAAATTTGTTATTCGTCTTAATTTTAATGAAAGGTCGTGAAGCCACGTGGAAGCAGTCGAAATGAAACTTATCTGCGGTTTCTTCTTGTTTCTGATGTTACATTTGCCATAAGGTGGTCATAGTTCATTCTACTGTAATTGATAATTTCATGAGATATAGGAGAAAACTAATAATATAAAGATGAAAGACCCTTTACTTCTCATACAAACGGAGAAAGAAATGTATATTTCGACCGCTAAGTGGTCAAGGAGCAAAGCAACGACGTGATCTAAGGAGCACGCGATTACAAATTACTCACTGATTTGCTCCTGCATGTAATCTATCAGCACTGAAAATGGCCACTTAACGGGCGAAACGTACATTTTCATTTTTTCTCCGTTTGTATTAGAACTAAAGGGTATGATTATCTTGATTTTACAGTATTTCAATTACATAAATTTAGAAACAATAATTGGCACAATTTATGAATTTATAATATTTGTCATAATTTACAAACAGACAGAAGAACAAGACTTAACTTAAATTGTGGGTAGCAACTACGACTCTATTATAAAACTTTGCAAACTTATAAAGTGTGCAGTTGGAAACTGTAACTGTCGTATCACTGATATCCGTTGTTGAAATTGCTCTGCAAATTTTCGTAGTTTAGCTATAAAGTTTCTCTGCTCTTCAGTTTTTGCATTTTGCCATCAGCACTTACAACTTACCAAAATTAAATTTGTAGTTAAAATAAATAATAGTACAAAAATCAGTATTATTCACTTAACATTGAAATTCTTCTGGTAAATTTAACGCTGTCCGTTACGGGACCTCGATGGGGCAGTGCGAACAAGTGCTGTCAGTCGAGGTCACAGTGAAGTGACTAGTATGTAAGGGACGCCCGCACCCCTTCCCAAAGTAATGCAAAGGCTGTTCCGGGGCTGAGGGGACGGTAGTGTAACTGTCAAACAAAAAGCTGTCCGTTAACGATGTCTGAGCTTTTTGCAAAGTGCGTAGTTTTGGATAGGCGCAGTATCTTTGTACGGAAGTAACATTTTTGGTTAGTCTGTTATTTTGAAATTCTAGAATTGTGCCAAATTTAACTTTCTATTAATTATTTATTTAAGTAATCGATTAATTTATTAATACTACACTGCAATAAACAACCAAAATCCTAACACAAAAACTTAATAAAATAATCGCATTAGAAGATACACAATAAGGATTTAGAAATGAAACATCTTGCACCGACGCAATATTTGGTTTACGAGAATTATTAAAATAACTTTTAGAATATAACCGACCAGCGTTTCTGTACTAGTTGTAAAGAACGCCTTTGACAGAGTTTGATTAAATGACATTATATAAATAAAGGCTAATAAAGGAGTACTATTGCCAATAATAAAACTGCTCAGAAATATATAAAAGGATAGTCATATGAAAGTTTGAAGTCCAGAGGGATTCTCCCAGCCGATCATAGCAGAAAAAGGAATTGGAGAAGGAGACTCTTTGAGCCACTACTATTCAACATTGTAATGGACGAGATAACAAAAAAAATTAAACGATAAAGGATATGGAATCGGAAAAACAAAAATACATATTATATGCCAGGCAGACGATGCCGTATTGGTTGCGGACGACGAGCATAGGCTACAAAGATTACTCTTTCAGTTTAATCAAGTATGTATAGAGCACGACACGGAAATCTCTACGGAAGAAACTAAATCCGGTTGAATAAGTATTGAAATTTAGAAATGAAAATTCTAAGCCCTGGCAACTTGGACAGAGAAGTAATGGGGCAAACAACGAAAGCAGAATGAACAGGAAGCTGCTTAAATAATGTGATATGGAAAAACAGATATTTGAGATTGGAAACGAAAACACGAATATATAAAGGGGCGATCAGACTCACCAAGACATATGTCATAAAAACCACGGCAGAAACAGTAATAACAAAACCGCTGATGACAATACTAAGAAGAATAATGGGAAAAACAAGGCGAGACGAAGTATGAAATGACATGTGAAAGCTGCAAAATACAACCAATAAGGGAGTCGGTTAACACCAGACGACAAGAATAGGGTAGCCACGTGTCAAGAATGGATAACGATACATTAGTAAAATTAGTACGAGACAGCCAAACCTAAAGAAGAAAAAGTATTGGCCGCCCCAATAGAAGATGCAGAGGCAGTTTACGAATATTATCTAAATAAAACAGGCAAAATTGTCTAAATTAATGAAGAAGAAGAAGAGTAATTAAAGGAGGAATGCAAGAGGCGATTGAATGGGTGCAAATCCTCCAAATAATATTACCCAACGTCGCCCAAAATGCTCAAAACTACAGAAAAATTGTGTAATGCTCATAACTAGGCTTAGGATAATTATGCACTAAAAAGCTTCCAAATATGCACGCAAATATGCATCAAAAACCTCCAAAATATGCACTAACAAGTCAACTAACTAGAAAAAAAAACATTAACATTGTATCAATGCATATTTATTTTTCTATCAAAATGCACAAAAATTATTTAAATCCAAAATTCTTTCATTACAATTAATCAAAAATACAAAATTACTAATTTAAAATCAATTAAATTATAAAAACAAATCATAATTTCACTTAACAACAACGTGATGTAGTACATTTTCTAATGTAAATCTGCGCCTAGTGTCAGCGAGAATATTTTTGTACTGCAAAACACTCTCTCAACATCACACGACACTACTGGTATTCATATTTTACAATGTCAATGATATTTAAATGTCCAGCTCTTGCATTAAGGGCTGTTTCATTTTCAACCATATCTTCTACTATTTCAATTTTGTCTTGTAAAGATAATCCCTTCGCTTCTAGTGTAGAGATTTCAGTTGAAATGCAAGCCAAATTAGCTAAAATAAAAATCAAATCTTCTCAAATACCTTTTTTTCTCAGAATACCGTGTGCTTCTTTAATACCCCGCGCTTCTTCAGAGCCGAATTCATTAACAACTTTAGTCAAAATTTTCAGCGTAATAGACAGCAGCGTCCATCCAATAGAACGTCTTGCGCAACTTCTAGAAACTTCTGCAAACGACTCGGTGCTTTGAGAAAAACCTTTTTCACAGATAATATCAGCACGTTAACGTTTGAATAAAGATTGCGAACTAAGTCAGCTATTCGGTGTAAACCTTTTGCTAAACAAATTATATGATCATGTTTGGATATAAACTCTGCATTCCTCGCATTGCTTTGCACATATATGGTGCAGCATCACTACAAACCACTCGCACTTTTTTATATAAAATGCCAGACGGCCACAATAAGCTTAGAGAGTCGTTGAAAAAAGCAGCAATTGTTTAATGATTCACTTCGTCCAAGACTTTTACAATCAGGAGATATGATTTATTTTTTTCTTCATTAACCCCTAAACAACCAAACACAGATTTTGCTACGAATCTTTGCTCTGCACTGGTTGTTTCATCCACACCCAAATACTGGGATCCTTTACTTTTTCTCGTAATTTGTGTAATATTGCTGCGTATAACTAGGAATTTTTTTTTCTTAGCGTTGATTCGTCTGGAATAATCTGTTTCGTGTACTTTTCCAAAAAATTGCAAAGAACTTCATTCTTTAATTTAGCCAACGGAATATCAGCACATATATAAGCCTTACACATTGTAACGATTTCCGCGCCTAAAAGAAGGAAATCCTTTATACATATTTAGTTATTCTCAAGCTTATAGGAATTTTTAATATTCCGAAGTTACCTGTTCTGTCAAGTCGACGCAAGGCGTTTTGGAGTTTCAAAAGTTGGGGAGAAGGAGATTCTAAAGACAGTTTTCGTAATTAAGTCAGTGGGTTAAGCATTGTCAACATTACCGGAAGTATATTGTGAATAGTGAATTATTTATTGAAATCGTTTGTCGATTGGGAATTAGTTTTCCGCTATGGGAGTCACTGCACAGGACCATTTCCAATAGTTGTAGGGAAGCAAAATATAGAATTTACTCCGACTAAGAAGATATTTTTGGTGATAGGCCAGTGCCCATCTACTGGTGAGTTGGTTATGATCAGAAAATTTTTGTTTTGTCTTAATTTCCCGAACGTTAATGCTAATCTCCGATAAATTAAATTTAGGCAAAATTCGTACGGCTGGACTTCCAGAAATTAAGGCGACGCAGTAGAAAAACTCTACATTTATACGTATTGTTCAAATTGATACGCTGTCATCGTCGAGTAACCTTGAGAAGGTTTTTCCCGAACCGAGTGGACGCCTGTGTCTATAGATAGGGAGTCTGGTGTACGGTTGAGCTGATTGCCGCCACATTTTAAACAAAGGAAGTGCATTTTAAAAACTGTATAACCTTGTCTTGTTGTTTACGGTTTCTTTATGATTATTTAAGAATTAATTTATTAATTGATTGGGGTCACAGAATTGAGTCATTGGGGCTTTAATTGGGGATATATGTACATATGAAATACTATTGTAATATTCCATATTCCAATTTTACGTAAAGCAGATATACAGGGTACTCCAATAGTTGGTTGATATTGCATTTGTAAGAGTTCACGCCTTGATGATAGTTTTTGATCGTTTGACCACGCATGAATTCGTGACGCGAAGGCCTTCGAAGTTACGGAATGCGCTAAAAATTTCTAGTATATTGTTGTGTAGCCCAATAAAAGTCCGAAAAATTGTTTGAGTGTTGCCAATTTAAGTTTCGTTATATTCCGTTCTAGTAACGTGAAATTGGGACTACTAATTTATTATAAATCATTGTTCTTGCAGAGAAATATTAGAACTGTGATTGGGTTTTGTTGTTTTATTAAGTAAACTGAAACTTGTCTTTTATTTTACGACGAATTATTTGGATTTAAGTCTACGTAAAAGACAGATAGCACGATATAAAGGTAGGTGATTATCTATCTTGGGGTCTGACTTCTCATTTACCACCTCGGACGATGCTAGAAAATTATAAGTCGGTGGAGCCTATTAATTAATTAATTGTTTTGAGCTTACTCCTTCTTCGATTGGGTTTCTTTCCGGGATACTAGCATCTGTCAACTTTCTAATTTTCTACCTAAGCAGTGGCGGACTTGCGAGGTTGTTTTTGTAGTTAAACCAATTTTTGTAAGTAGTAAAGATTAAAGGCGTGACAACATTTGTTCATTACATTCTGAACGTTAAGGTCCAGGCCTTGGTAAAGCAGCAATTAACTCTTGCCGTTGGTTATTTCCCCTTTTTCGATTTTTATTACTTGCATGTTTTCCGGTTTGGAGATGCTGCGTAACTTGGAACTTCTTGGTTGCCGCAACAGGAACTTCGCAGTATTTACAAAATAACAGACGCTCATTTGTTGTGAAATCATCATAATCTCTCAGAAACTGTTGTAAAATAGCACTTATATACTTTTTTGTTCTTTCGGTATCTTGAAGATGTTACCACGCTATTGGAACTAATAGACAACTGATTGTCGAGGAAATGATGATTGCCAAACTTTCAACTTTCACAGGTTTTCCCATTAACGCAACAGGGCCACTCAAATCCTCTTAGCATTTCCAAGTATTCTGGTTTTTCGAAGCTTTACAACTAAGAAAGTACTTACCTAATTAAAATACAGAATGATTGAGTTTAGTAGATTATTTAAAATTTCTGGAAATTCGCAGACTGCTTGACAAAGTGAATCTGTACTTGATAACAAAAAATTGCATAAATATGCAATTTAAACAGGCAAATGCTACAAATTATGCATTAATCCTCAAAACAATTAAAATATTCATTTATTACCAAAAATGTCTAAAATGTGTATTTGAATATGCAAACATGCAATACGCAATTTCATAATTATCCTAATCCTATTCATAAATAATTCAAAATATTTTTTTTACAAAGAAATCCAAAATTTATATTAAAGCATTTGCTCAAACCAATGTGTGGAGTTCAGGAAAATATAATCCAAGTATTCATTTTATGCGAAAATCGAACAATGACATTTTTATTTTCTTCTTCTTTAATAACTGTTACCCACTGCTGACTATAGGCCTCCCCAAATTCCGTCTATTGTTGTCTTTTCCTCACCTTTTTCATCCCTAGCTATTCTTACAATATCAATTTCCGCCTTATTTGTGGTCTTCCTGTATTCCTCTTCGTTAACGTCGTTCCATTCAAGAACTATCTTCATCCTCCTATTTTCTATGCTGTTCTCGTTAGGTGGCCTGCCCATCTTCATTTTGCTTTAAGCACTGTTTGCTCTGTCTTTAAGTTTTGTTCTTTGCCTTACCCTTTCGTTTCTTATCTTACCTGGAACACTAATCATGAAACAAGTTCACCAAAGTTTTTTAATGTTATACGGTTTACTGATAATAAGTCCGACTAGAAGTTTAGTAAGAGAAAGTTTACACAAAGTAAAATGATAATTTCGTAAATGCAATGTATTTGTATCAGTCTAAAGATGGGACAATTCTATTGTAGTATTCTAATTCATATACGGGTAATTGACTGTTTATTATTTAAAATTATTGTATTGTAACAATTTCAGTGTTGCACATATATAAAGGGAGCAGAAAATCCACGAAAGGTTTAAGTTTTTGTATTAATAGAATTAAAAGCACTTCATCAATATGCCTTTAAGTACATTAAAGAGAATTGATAAAAAACATAACATGCGTTTTAAAGATAATCAAATCTACACGAACTAATTTCCACCATTATTAGTTCTAAACCTCTGTATGCCTGAATAATTATTATTTTCGACTTTTACTAAATCCTGTGTTCTAAAGTACGTTTAAAAGCTTGAAAATAAAACCCTAAAGGGGAAAATTCCGAACAAAATCTTTTGTTTATATATTTTCTTAATTTTCGAATCTGATACACACCATTAATTATTCCAAAACTTCTTCCTGAAAGAAACAATTTTCGCAAAGAACCCAAGCTTTCCACTTCAAATGCAGCGACTTGGCCACAAATTATCCGAGATTTGTTCTTTCCAGTTTTAGCGTTTTATTCTTTTTGTATAGATTGGTTTCCTTTTAGAGCCGCGTAAGTCCCCATTGTCTTAACGTTTTACAAAGACATGTATCCTGCATCCTCCATTGGCTTGTCACATTGAATAAGTTTTGGCTGCTTTCCAAGTGTTATCGCAACCCTTTACTGCTATCTACGCGAAAACACTGATGCTAATATTGCAGGAACTTATTATTTCTATGAATGTTTTGGTTTTATTCTGCGGCATTTACTCATGGCGTAATTTTCCTACAGATAACGTCCAATTTTGTGGTCCCGTTTAAATTAGCCTTGGTTTAAAAATAAGATCTTAATTCAGTTGCTTGAAAACGCTAAGAGGGGCAGATTTTCACAGACCGTAAAAATGCGCATTTAACAGAACTTTTCTTGCAGAGATTTTTTCAGGACTATTTAAGGCTTTTCTATTAGGCCATTTTTCAGGAAAGATTTAGGAGAACAGGGAAAACAAATGCACGCAGCTACAACCCGGTGATATATTACCGAAAGAGTACCTTTACATTTTATGAAGTTCGGCAATTCCCGTATACAAAATTTAGTCTTCGAGGAAACATTCAAAAAAGCTGCGTTGGAAATTGTTTGGACAGGGTCGGATTCGGGGTTTTAAATACAAGCACAAAGTGAATGCAAATCTGGTTAATAAATGGATTCTCTTGTTAAAATATTAGTTTCAGTTTTGTGCAATGGTTAACCAACACTGTTGCTTAACAAAAATTAAACATATTATAACAGATTTGTTTTTATATATTAAATATTAAACAGTTCGCTCTGCATTTCAAGAACTAAACATCAAGTGCAGGGATACGAATGAGTTGTGCTACGGGTATAGTTTACTAGTGTATATCGTTTGTATGTTTCATTTACCGTAGATGGACTTGGTAAATATCCTTGTCAAATATTGGAAAGTTTGGAGAACCGATTCTCTGAAAAGAATCGATTCTCTAAGAATTGTTTAGCTTTAAAATCGAGGAATGCTTTACGGTTTTAGAATCGAGAATCATTTGTCTGTTTTACAAGATTTATACAGAGTATTTGATTACATATGTCAAATACGGGAAAAGTAAACAAATCTTCGTAATTCATTTTCTAGAACATTGCCATTAAAATGATGACTTTGACGACATGTCATTTATAATGGAATTAAAAGTTTAATGTAGGTAACCGAAAAAGAAAAGAAAACAAGCAAACAATTATGTAATAACATATTCTAGATTTTTAGTTAATTGACAATATGCTAATAAAAAATTTAACCAATTAAAACTTTCACAAACTCATTTATTCGCTATTCTGGCGGCGACAGGCGGGTGACATACAACAGATAATAAAACACAAATTGGGATTTGAACAGGATACGGATGCTCATATGGCGGCTCACTGCTGTAGACGCGGCCATTCGTAATCATAGATTAATTACTACAATTATGCATATGTTGTGGTGCACCCATCCTCCAGAGGGAACCAGGCAATTGGACTATGTCCAGGCAGACACTCTATTATTCACAGAAGTTGCGGGAGGACATCTTCCTCAGCCCCCACATGTGATGGGTGAGTTAGTTGGCTAGTACCCCGCGTAAAAGTCAGCGGATGCCATTCTGACACTGATGTAACACAAACACACACACATACATATATTTAAGGTTTTTTTACAGATGTCGCTGTCTACCCTTTTTAAAAGCATTTTCTCCATGTATCTTTATTTTCCCATTCTCCTTCTTCCAATCCTCTTCTCTCCATTGCTTCATCCACCTCGTCTCTCAACGATCTTCGGGGTCTTCCCATCTTTCTTTTTCCTATAGGGCTCCAGTCTTCTTTATCCATCGATTTTCGTCTGCCCTTCTAACATGTCCGTACCATATTAACCTTTGTTCTTCTATATAGGTGTAAGTATCTTTATCGATTTCCATTCTTCTTTTAATTTCTTCAATCCTGATTCTATCTCTCCTTGTGAACAAACAACATCTTCGCCAGTACTCCATTTCTGTCGCGGTTATTTTGTTTATGTTTTTCTTGTTTATTACCCAGTTCCCAGCACGGTAAGTCATTATACTTCACACTGTCGTGTTATAAATCTTTTGTAATAAGCTTGTTCCATACAATTGAATGTAGTTGTTTAATACAAATCTTGTTTGTTCCAGTGCATTGTTTATTTCTTCTTCCGTTGTTCCTTTTTTTGAGATAACGAATCCTAAATGTTTAAATTTATTCTTTCCTTTGATTTTCAGGTCTTCGTCGAATTGTAAATCTTTAATTTCTTCCTCTGTAACGGTTAGATATTGTCTTCTCAAAATTTATTTCCATGCCTGCCTTAGTATATTCTTCTTTTAGCCTTTTCAACATTAATCCGAGATCTTCCTCATCCTGCGCTATCAGTACTTTATCGTCGGCAAAACTGAGAGTATACAAATGTTCATTACGTACTGGGACCCCCATGCCTTCACATTTCCTCTTCCAATTTCTTAACGTATATTCCAAGTATATTTTGAACAGGGTTGGCAACATTGAGCGTCCTTGTAGCAGTCCTTTTGATGTTGTAAAGTAATTACTAGTGGTGTGATTTACTTTCACCGTTAGTCTGTTATTGTTGTACAATTCTTTTACCGCTTGAGTAATCTTTCTTAACTCCTAGTTCATTCGTGGCTTTCCGAATTTGTTCTCTGTCTACGGAGTCATATGCCTTCTTAAGATCTATAAAAGCTAGGTGTGCATCTCTGTTTTTTTGTTTGTTTCTTTTGTATTAGTTGTTGTATGGTATATATATTATCTATACACGATTTTCCTGCGGTGAATTTTGCCTGGTCCTCACCTATTTTATCCCGTATTTCCATTTCTATTTTGTTTTTCACTATTTTTGGATAGATTCGTCCTACTAATGCGAACACACTTATGCCTCTGTAATTTTTGCATAATCTACGATTGCCCTTTTTAAATATAGATGTACCTAATATAGGCTCTCCTCCATTCTTCTGGTAGTTATTCTTCGTTGATCGCTCTTTGGTACATATTTTGCATCATACGAAATAGTTTTTGTGACCCGTACTTAATCAGTTCAGGGACAATTCCTCCTGGTCCTCTTGATTTGTTATTCTTCATTGTTTTTATTGCTCTGGTAAGTTCCTGTTGACTTATTGTTATACATTCATGCTCTGTGTTAGTCGTGTTTTCCATCTATTCTATGAATTCGGGTCTTTTTTCAGTCAGTAAGTTTTTATAGTGTGCTTCCCATTGGTCTATTTGTTTATATGGTATATATCCTTTTTCTCTTGAATTTGTTCCGAGTGCTTTGAGTAACCGCCATGACTTCGAGCATATCCCCCCCCCTGTATTGGTCTACCACTAAACACGCTCCCATTCTTCGTTTCTTTTCTTCGCCACTAGTCTTTTTACTTCTTTATTCTTTACCTTGTATTCAAGTAGATCATATTGTCTTTTGAAGCTTAGCCATTTGCCATATAGTTGTTTTTGCTCACTCAGGTTTAATTTGTGGTTGTTTTCTCTACTGGTCCTAGGGCATCAAGTGCGGCTTGTTTTATACCATCCTTTACGTGTTCGAATAATTGTTGGATGTTATCATATAGGTATATCATAATTCTGTTAATTTCTGGTCCAGTCTTCTTTGTATAAGTCTTTGACTGTCTCCTCTTGTAGTAGATGTATTTTAAATTTCTGATCCTCTATTCTTTTTACTTTTTCTGTTTGGACTTTATCTTTTACGCACCACGGAAATTCTATTTTTGACACTAGTAGTTTGTGGTCCGTGCCGCACTCTGCTCCCCTTCCAACTCGTACGTCCTTTATTCGGATTGTGGCGTTTTTCTTTTATAATATAGTCAATTATCGATTTAAGGTTTTTAGTCCCTTGCACCCATGTATACCTGTAATTGTCTTTATGCCGGTAAAATCCATTCGTTATTCGTAGATTGTTTAGTTCACATAACTCCGTTATTCTTTCCCGATTGTCATTGGTAATTTCCTCCCCAAATGTTCCTACAGTGTTATCATTTTCCTTCTTCCCGGCCCTTCAATTTAAGCCACCTGCTATTATTAGTTCTTATTGTCTTACTGTTTCAATTTCATCTTTTGAAGTTGCTATGAATTCTTGTTTTTCGTTCACAGGTCTATCATCGGTTGATCCAATACTCCTAGTATTATTACCTGTCGTCCAAATAATTCCATGTGTATTCTTATTATCCTTTCATTTACCGGTTTCCATGATACTATTTTTCTTCCTAATTCTTTCCTCATGGTGATTCCTACCCCGGCTACTACTCTTCGTTCTTTATTGACTCCGCTCCAACAATGAAGAATACCTTCGATGTTTTCTGTTCCACTTCCTTTCTTTTTCGTTTCACTGATTACCAATATATCCGCGTTCGTTTTCTTAAATTCTTGGTAACTTCTATACTTTCATTCCTCCAACCTTGTATGTTCCCAAGAATTGTTAGTATTTGTTTTCGGTTTTTCCGTTTTTGGTTGAGATTCAAGTCTGGCTTCATTGACCCCCCCCCCCCCCCCCCGTATCCTATAGGGCTCCCAATTTTGGAGGTGTGGATTTCCGCCCGGGGAAATTTATCTTTGTTTCTGTTTGTCATCCTGCCTTTTGTTGATCCCATTTTAATTGTTTACGTGGCTTAGGTTGCTAACGCCTAACGCCATAACTCTAAAGTTGAAATTCTGAGGATGTCATTTACTATATCTTCGTTGTAAGGTTATCCCGCCTATGTTCGGTCGTCAGAGCCTCGTTAGCGAAAACAGGGTACACCGAGTTCATTCTGAACGGTAGGTGAGGTTGACGTTTGGGTAGGATAAGCTGTATGTTACGCATCATCAACCCGTTAGCATGTCAGCATGTAACATTCATAATACTAATAAAAATAATAGTAATAATGCGACGTAGGCGCCTTTACGAGACTACCTCCGCAGGCTGACTACCTCCCGAATGTTTGCTAGATAAATAATGATTAAACATGCCACACATATTATCTACTCATGTAGCTAGTTATATTCACTATGGTACTGCTTCCAAAAAGTACTTACATAGATACAACAGTCTTGTTTAATAATGATAATAGGGCCCAACGCTCGTAAACCACATATAATAACAAGAGATAATACTCAACCAATAATAATAATAAACACATAAATGGTAACACTAATATCGCACCTTGCCTCAGCTTAGACAGTAATCGCTATCAGTTCGTAGGTTTGGAAAAGCTATTAATCAGTTATCACGCCAGATATGCAAACTAACGCTCAGCTACCAATATCGCTGTTGCCGGTAGACTTCCCTGCTCGACGTTTTACACCCCACTGTTCTTGTTTACTCTTAACAATCCAAAAAACACTTCCACGGTCGTATAAACTTCATCGCCCTCCCGCCTAAACCTGGCATTCTTAACGGATGTTATGAGCTATTTTTGTAAATATTTATTTGTTGAGCGTACATTTTAGTAATATTCACAATTATAGCCAAACGCCACTACCTAACACCATACATAAACATTTTATTTCTCTTCGTTAGATGGCCGAAAGGTACAGCCTATATCATCTACAAAACTCACTAATGAAATCTTCAAGTTGTCATAAAACAGTTGGAATTCTTAATGGATTAGTATTGATTCTAGGTACAGCATAAACAGCAGAGTAAATTACAAACAATCTAATTTTAATGGTGTTTAACCTTCTAATCTTTGACGAAATGAATTTGGCAGACAATGTTACATACCTGCTTGGAAAATACTTGCAAACATTTTATGGAACATTACAGAAACACAGATACGCAAAATATAATATAAATTTTTGGAAAACTGTGGTTTGCTCTTTTTTGCATACGCAGGTTGTTTTCATTAAGTTTCATTAGAATTCTGTTCTACAGTGAAAACCATTGTGTCGCACAAATAGCAACCAGAAAGATACTGGTTTGTTAGTTTTAAAAAGAAATAAATGACGTTTGGTAGTTAATCAAGCTGTGGCATATGAGGTCAAACGCAATGACCAGCCGACTTGCCCGCAGATTTTTTTAATCGCTTGGGTTCTATAAACCGTTATGGTTACAGTGTGCTTCTCAGCAGCAGTGCCATGACCCACTCAATAAAGAATGTCGTAAACAAAAAAAAGGGGACAGAATGGAATGAATACCTTAAAAATATTGAATAACATGTAACAGTAGTTTTCCATTTGCTTCATTGATTGCGTACAACAAATGTTTTAAATTTTGAATTTTAAACAATAAATAATGCTAAAGATAGCATCCCAATTTCACTAATGATCTATTTGGGGCTCAATCCACCTGCGTTGTATCCTGTTGTATCTTCGACCTCTGTAAATGTATTCAATTATTCTTGTTGGAAGGAAACAAAATAAGAACTAATTTGAATCACGCAATCACGTATTTCATCAAATATGCAGTAGATTTAAAAAAAATAAATTACATATTATTGTGGAAATAAACTAAAACAAACTGTTGAGAAGATGCCCTTCTACAACTATTGTTCAGAGTTCTCTATAAATAACAACAAACAAAACGTGTAAATAAACAATTCTGACGGTTTCTCAGTATTCAATATTTTAGTTAATACACCCATAACAAAAAAAAAAGGTTTCGAATTAATTCCAAGGAAATGTCTGCGCTTCTAATTTGTAAAAGCATTTCTCCATTTATTTATTTTAGGCCATGAATTTCAAAATTATATCTAAACGGCAAACTCACTGTAGTTCTCAAAATTTTGGAAATTCTGAACTGTTAATCAAGTTCTTTTTTGCCATTTATAAACACTAAGCCTAGCATAACCGTTTTGCTCTGGACAGTGCCATCATCAACGGACACGCAACGGTTCATTGCATTTTGGTGTGTTTGTGATTATTTCCTTGGCGTTAAATAAACATTCTATTTATTTATTGTAAAATTGTTTGTAATACAAATATTTTTGTTGTGTTATTAAACTACGGTGTAACAGGCATATTAAATTTGAAGACAGGGAAAACCAAGCATCGTATAAACTTCCAAGTTTAAGAATTCTTTGATAGAGCTATTCGACAACTAAAGCAATACAGTTTTTCGACAAAACTGAACGACGCTCACTAGCGTAAGTCCCCCGGTCACTTTTAAATCGGGGTTGTCACAGAGTCATAGGTTAGTTGAGTCCCGGGGCGATTCTTAAGCCTAACGAGCTAATACCTTTATTATCTGTAACTTATTTTCATTAAACTGTAAATACAATCTATGTTTAAAATTGTTTATTTAATATTAGTGGAAATACTTAATGTTTTGACATAAATCTATAACACAATATTTTAACAAATACAAAATTAGTTATAGCACCATTATTCGATATTACATTAATAACACAATAGTTTGAACTCACAGAGCAAATTCACAATATGTATTTTCAAATCTTTTAGGAGAGCTCTTAAACGCCTTATAAAAAATTTAAAGCTACATTTCAAGCAATGATCAACACTAAAAGTTTTAATTATTGATAAAATAAGTTTTTAAGCAGAGCGTAATCTTGTTGGTATTACCAGAAAATATTTCTGATAGCGCCTATGCATAGGGGCCACTGCCTATTATATTCTGATAAAAATTAATTTTTTTAATATTTTAAATATACGAGCTAACAGCGGATTCGTCTTAGCAGACGCACTCTGTATATGATATGTAATTTATTACACATTTATCCCCATAGCTTCAGTCGCCAGAAAATGCTTATAATATGATATTTTACATCTAAAGCATCCATAATATTATTTCCTAATGATATTATTGGCAAATCGGTAAGACATTCTTCGCTAATCCTTTTTTATTACTTTTAGCTTTAAAAATTCTTTGTCGAATCTACTGTCCATCTTCTATCGCCTTACTTTTTATTAGTAGTAAAATTTTACTTCAAGGAAAGCGCATTGTACAAAAATTCACTATTATTTATCGCCTTGAACTGGCGCTCCTCCAAATCAGGCGCCTTTGTGCGGGGCACAACCTGCACACCCACATGGGGCGGTCGTGATTAGGACATAGTTACGTAGACGTAATCCGGATTAACTCTTCCAATGTCATTAGGATTGACCTACATTGTTATTTGGCAATTTCCGACAGCGGGACCCAATTAGTATGCACCCAAACTTGAATAAAACAAAACGCCTTAACCACATTATAAAATTATGTAAAAAGCCTATAATCGTCTATTACCGGAATCATTTTACTTCAATAATTCTCCGTGTAATTCGCGTACCTGTAAATTTGTATTTACGGTATATTCTCGATAATCCGAACTAAACTACTGAAAAATGAATAGGGATATTGAAATATAAAGCATATATGTTTGTAATTGGCGGCTAATGGCCGTCTATTGTTAATAATTAGAGTAAACGGCAATGTTTGATGCTAAAAAACAAAAAAAAAAACAATCGAATCCAGTTGTAATTGATTAAACGTAAACGTATTCGTGTCAAGTCGAGTTTGTGTGTTTGATTGAATAATCTTTATTGTCTTCATTGATTTTTATTCGTGTGTTACATTTGTGTTCTTAATAATAAACAACAATGCAGAGAAACCATTTAACAATAGAACATCGAAATTTAGCGGTTGCTGTGCACCAAAGAGGAGATCGCCAGGTCGACATTTCTAATATATGAGGAACCACGCAGAGCGTAATTTCATGTGCCCTTTCGAGCCTTAGAGAAACAGGTACGACTGCAAGAAGTCCTGAAAGTGGATCTTTTTCCATCACAACACCTCGTGAGGATCGACTTCTGGTAATTAATGCAAGAATGCACCCCTTTTCAACTGCTCAACATCTACAGCAAGTTCTCCAGAATGCCACAGAAAATCGAGTCTACGACCAAACTGTGGGAAATCGATTGTTTGAGGTAGGACTTACCTGAAATGTCTAGCAAGATGATGAGCAATGGCTCAACGAAAACACCGGGTGGAATGGTCAAGACGTAAGCTTCAAGAAGCAACACAGTGGGATGATATACTGTTTTCGGACAAGTGCAGATATTATCTCAGCAATAAATAGCCGGCGTCAAAGCGTATATCGTAGTGCCGGACATAGTACCTTACCTCAGTATACCCAACCAGTCGTTGCCTTTGGTGGTGGTGATCTTATGGTATAGGCTAGGCTTTTAAATAAAATTGTGCAAAAGCGAGTCTACACATATGTCGCATACGCACGGCAGTGTAGCTGTTATTGAATGTACGTTAACTCCACCCTTCCTCATGATGTCTACGTGTAAATCCCGATCGCCATCAGCGTGTCAATCTCCACAAAAGATTGTAGAAACACATTTCAAGTGCTGTTATCTAGTGAATTTTGCAATGAACACACATTAAACTATCTACACATTCTTTTCTTGTGATTATATAATTTTGCAATTGTATTACATGTTTTGATTTGAAATTTTCTGGCCCGATTAAATGGAATGGTGTCCTAAATAAGCGATGAATATTGATGACATTTCATTTATTTGGTTTTTGTTCTTTAAAATTCGACCCAACTACGCGGTTGTCCGGATTAATAGTGATCCAGTTAACCGGAACTTACTGTACTTTGGTGTGCAACGTTTATTATATTTTTAATTAGAGCAAATCAATAGGCGGCCGTAGGCTAGAGGTTAGCGCTTTAGATTTCTACGCTGAAGGTCCGGGGTATCAATTCCCAGTACCAGAATATCGGATTTTTAACGGCCGTTCTCCCTCGCAGGGCAATGGCAAACCAGCGAGGTATTCTGCCTAGTAAATCTTCTCCGGAGTGGAAGTTTTTACACTTCCCGCGGTTTGGAGCTCACGCTAAGCTGTAGGTTCTCTGTGTCTGTGGTACTTTAAACGTGCAACACGGGTATAGGAGAGAATAGAAGATCACTACGTGTCATAAGAGGTAAAGCATTCGAAGGCACAACAAATTGTATCATAATTTAATAAACTAGTATCAAATAATTAAAAATAACTGTAACTATTTCTGACACTGTTGTAGTAATCTAAACAATAATTAACGACGGTAATTTTATTCTAACGCTTTAATAATTATTGTAAATGGATAAAAGCATATTAATTATACACACTGCGTAAATAGACATAGGTACGACATAAATACGAAAAGTCAGTATACCTACAAAACATACCAAGGTTTAAAAATGATTACCTACCACCAAAATAATAAAAAACAAGAAAACATTAATATAACCGTAGATGGGAAAGCCCCTGAAATCGTGAATAACTGTGTATGTTTAGGTCAAAAACTAACAACAAGAAACAACAAAATGGGCGAAGAAGTATAATGACAAATAGGAGAGATGAAACGTTTACAACCACTTCTGCCTATAATAACTTACGGGGTCGAAATGCCCAAAAACTATTAAGATGTCAGCGGACATATAATGGATCCTTAAATCGCATAAACACATTGGATGGGGGTAGCGGAAGAAGAAGCGGGGAAGGCCTGTATCGTTAGTGACAAACTAAAATCGTAATTAACCCTTGCATACGTATGAACATATTTAAAACCTATCTGCATTTATCAACTTGCACATTTCGCGCCGGTAATGTTTGTCTATAAGCTGAATGTAATTGGGTTGGTATATTTCATTTAACGAGCAAAGACAATCTAAAACCATTATTTATGCGCACTTTCGATTTTCAGGTATTCTAATTTTCTCCCAAATGTAAACTAAAACTGTAACATCGTTTTCCCTCCACCTACCTTCGCTTCTAAACAAAACTACGAAAAAGAGCAAATGCGTGCATTTAGTCACACCCGCCACATGTTCAATTGATATTGAAATAACTAATTCGGTTAAGCTTTCTCGTTCGCTTTTTAAAATTGGAACGCTAGAAGCACATGGTTTTTTTTAAATAGGTATGCAAATAACGAAGGGGTCTACTCACGTCTTATTTCAAACTGTTCCTTAAGAGAATATGATGATAGAGGCTTCTTTAAAATATTGCTTATTTTATTCATCATGCGACTCTGTTCGATGCAATGACTTTGCTTCACTACCGTAGTGTCATTTATTATACTATTAGGTTACATGAATCATAGTGAAATCTGCGCCAGTAAACGCCTTCACTCGCCTGCATATCGCTGCAATCTGCTGGGTAATTTATCTTATACGATCTGTACTTATGATATAAAAATTAGTTATGACTGAGGCGAGGGTAAAATTTTAGATAAGATAGATAACGCTAGCGCTAACTAAAGCATTCGGTTTTCAAAAATCAAAACGTGGAGTGACAGGAAGCATTTAGCAGCAAAATATGATGTGCCCACTTTCACTATTTCCCATATAAAAAAGTATAATACGTATGTGAAATCGTCGGAAGATGTATTTTTTATGAAATGTAAATTATATAGACATTAAGGTACCAGGCATGTTATACAACTCTAAACGATCAACCGAAATATTAGACTTTTTCGTTACACATAAAACAGATTATATTTCTTGTACTCATTGATCCTGGTTGTGTATTTTAAGTAGGCCAGGTTGTCGAGTTTGCACTGTACAATATGTTTATTTATTTTTCATTTTTAATAGTCATTAATTGCCTACATTCAGATTTGTCAAACTGTTAATTTTAAAAGTTGTAGATAATATTCGGAATAACTTCAAGCTTTTGGACAAAACCCAATTATAGTGTATTCTTGGCTTTGTCCACCAATTTTTTATAAAAATCAGATGCATACTTACGTGTTATATAATATATACTTCTTATGTAGCTACAATCTTCACACACTTTTATTCAATTAATCTTATCGAAGCAAACAAAAACGAAATAAAACGCATGTTTTTTTGTTAAAATATAGGAGCATCAAAAGTTGTTAAATGGTACAAACAAATATTACTAATGTAATAATAATGTATAATAAACTAATTAAGAGTACCTATTCACTTCATTAAATATTTAGAAATTAAATGTGGAATAAATTATTTGTACATGTATACAGGTAGAATAATGTTTTATAGGTATATTATACAAATTAATGTAAGCTAGGTACCACTCCACCGCAGTCCTTTCCCCGTCCAAGGTTCTGTTAAAATATGCAACTACACCCCAGAATACACCAGAATACATTTTATAACTTGGATATACAGTATTTGTTAAATAATTCCTAAAACACGTCAATCATAGTTGTTCAATGGCTACATTTCAACACTCATGTTCTTAGTGTATCTTCACACGGAAGCTATGCAATCACCCCTTACATTTTTTTCTGTTTAATGTAAGGGTATGCCAAGTGACACATGGTTTGAAAGCTTATACAAGAGGAATACAACGTATCTTTTATTTCTAGTCATTCCAATACGCTACTCGTTAAAAAAATTAACATTAAAAATTTAAGTTAAACGCTCTTTAATGTAAAAGATGTTTAAAATGTGCACCATGATTTTCTTGGAAAAAAGCCAATCAATGATTACGCATTCCTTACATTTTGTAACATTTCCAGTGAGGTTTACCTGACTTCACGCCTGATAGGTTGCTATAGATTCTCAATGTTGTCTGGTTTTGTTGCAAAAACTTTTATCTAGAGATATTTTCGGTCACTCAATTGAACCTCTGCTTCCAATCCACATATTTGGGAACATTTTGTCTAAATATTGACGAACGGTCACAGCATCGTGTGATGGTGCTCCATCTTGTTGACACAATAGCCTTTCATTGGGTAAATCAGGGTCTATCTCGTTTGGAAATTAAGTCACCAAACATGGAACGAGATCTTCTTGAAGGAAAGTAAGATATCTTGCTCCATTAAGATTATCTTTGATAGATTTTGTTCCAGCCCACAGATTAACTTTTTGAGGACGTTGAGTACGGGTTAGACGCTCAATGCCAACAGTTGTCCCGATTAGCTTAAACATACTTTCGTCCCAAAAACATATCAATTTGAAAGATATTTGGTTATGGGTAATAAAGTCCATCGTTTGTTTGTAAAATTCAATTCTATAATCCGGGTCATCCTCAGTTAATTCCTGAACCATCTGCGTCTTGTAAGGAAGCATCTTTGCAGTTTTGAGTACTTTCAGAACAGTAGTATGAATGATATTGCTGTCACGGGCCAGTCGCCTAGCTGGAGTCGCTGGATTATCTTGAGGTGTTAACAACACGTACAAACTGTTACTGTCTCCAATATGGGGCTGTCGTTGTCTAAGCATATCCAAGCAACTCCAGATATCGTTTTTCAATTTTACTATTTGTACCTTGGCTAATAGGTAATAAATCTGGGTGCTGTTCTCTAAACAATCGAGTAACGTCACCCTGAGTTCGACACCTTCCACCATACCCGATCATCATTAGTCCCAATGCGAAAATCTTCTGTTGAATAACACTTTCTTGAACAAATTTTTCAAAACTTTTAACCTCACAAATATCACAAAAAGTTTAGCAGTTTCCGTAGATAGAAGATAAACCAGACTTCAGCAAAAACATTGCGGCAAATTGGTTACGACAACACAAGAAATGCACACCTGCAACAACGTATCAGCCAAATTGTTATGTTCGTTTGATTTTGCCGCTTCTTACGGATTAAAGCCTTACTTTATAGGCCGCTCCAATCGAATACTATTTTATTATTTTCTAAGTTTAATTTATGGGAGGTCACTTTTTCGAAAATTTACGAAAGAGAACACTTGACATGTATGTTTAGTGTGTTTATGCCGACCGAAAACAGTACTTAGAATCCATTGTCTGCAAAATTGGCCCGGAAGTTCTACAACATATTTCGTAATATGATGAAATATTCCAGCTTATGGATATTGGCGTTGGTTTTTTTCGGCAGTCAACTTTAGATCTCCGTTCGACCCGGTTGCTTGTTAACACCTCAGCACCAAAAACCAGTACTGTAGGGGCGGCTTGGGTTTTCGATGAGTATCCACTTCGTATCGCTGTTATCACCGTGGGATGAACAGAACCATCGACAAGTGTCGGATTTAAAGAAACACGCTGGAGTTTAACCCTTGGAAAGCAATTCATGGCAAATTTGCTGATCTCCTTTGGCGGATTAATAACGAACCCCTTTCCCGTCCCTCTGGATGTCCCGCTGCTGCGACAAACAACTTGGGAGTTTGTGCGGAGAATAGTTCGTTCCTGAATTTCCCGTTATCCGAAAAAAGTCTTGTCCGTAACGTTGTCACCATCGTGATCCAGCCTTCAAGGGCGTGCCTGTGATTTCTGTCTGCTTCTTCAGGACCTAAGAACACTCCAAATTGTGCCTCTCTCTACCCCCTATTTGAAGAAAACGATGGTAAAAATTGTTATTGTGTTATTGTGAAAACTTGTTCCGAGATTCATTTGACTGGTTTAAATTGCTGAACCTTTTTTTTATGCAACGCAAAGCGACCTTCAGTCGCCGATTGCTATTAGTTATTACTCGTAAAGTGTAAGTAATTTCTGTAAAATCGAACGTCACTGGCTGCGCAGATCTGTGTGTTTAGTAAAGTAAATAGCGCAAGCCAGTGGCGACGAGATTTTTTGTTTGAACGTTGTAACCTTCCTCTGTGTTCAATTACAATTTTTGATATTTTTTTGTATTATGTGTGTTACCAACTTCCAGCAATAGAATTATATTTGTCGTAAAATTCACCGTATCTTTTATTTGTTATTTGTTTTTATATACAAGAGGAGGCACAATAAAGGTGAGTTCGATTCCCGTAAGCTGCTGGCTTCTCGGCCTTCCACGAGAACTACGTTCGATTTACTTCCGTTAAGCGCTTCTCGTGAACCATCCCTACTCCTCTGAGCTAAGCCGAAGGCATTTCCATTTTTCCTGTGTTACGGATCGACGAAAAAGCTCGTTTGCTCTGTACCAAAATCTCATCGAAAATGTAAGAAATAGGGTTAATCATCGATTGGCTGTTTGCCAAAAAAGACATGGTGCATATTTTGAACGTGTTTTTACAGTTAACAGTGTTTAACGTACATTGTACGATTTATTTATTTTTACTTCTGGTATAATTAGAAAATAAAACAAACCTGGTATTCCTTTTGAAATGAGCTTTCAAACGATGTCACTTGACATACCCTTACACTAGACAAAAAATGTTTACCGCTGAAATATAGCCAGCGAACAACAAACATTGACGTGTATTAGGAATTTTTATAATAAATTAAACTACACGATATAAAAGAAGTTATTCTACAGCTATTGTCAAATGATACCAAACAGAAGATGTAAATCTTGAGACATTTTGCAGATTGCTGAACTTTCAGTATTTAATGCATAATTCAAAAAATTATTTTAAATTAATACCCCGGAAACTCGTGTGTTAGTAACCAACAAAGACATAACATCTTCGTGGGGCATGCATTTTTATTTCTGCATTGGAACTGCAAGGTCACTGTCCTCCTTAAAATTTTAATCATCCAAAACTGGTATTTCTGCCATCTTCGACACAGTAACTTCTTTTTCCTCCATTTACACACAGTTACCGTATTTAAGGTAACAGAACCGCTTTGCTTTTGGTCAGTGTCGTCTTCAACAAACATGCAACCGTTAGTGCGCCTTGGTGTGTTTGCAATTATTTGCTTCGGGGTACGTGAATATTTTTATTATTTTGTATAGATATGTACTGTAAGGCAAAGCATTTATGGTCAAAACTTTAGAGGGTAAGCGGTTATGGGATTAATCCCCCTCAACCGATAACAAAGTACACTTTCTTGAAACCAATACAATATATTCTAAACAATAACAAGCAATAATTGTTTCCCGGTATATATTTTATTGTTTCCTTTAACATAATTGTTACTTTATGTGTAATGTTTGATCGCAACTGAAAATTTATGTATCTACAAAATTATATGGGATAGTTTAAAAATTGCTCTTCTGAAAGGCACTGCAAAGTTGTAATAGTAATATAGATATCAATTTATTTTAAAATACGTAGCCAATTTTTAATTCCGTACGTAATAAGTACAGCTACATCGTTTTTAGAAATAATATTATCTTCGCAATACAATTACACTGAAGTGTACACTAATTTGTTTAATTTTAATAGCAATACAATTAGATTAATAAGATGTACAATTTTTGTATGCCACACCGTATATTTTAATGCTGCATTGCATAATCACTTTTTACACCTCTAGTCACAGCAACAAGTCCTTTTATTGGATGATAATTGTCATTTCAACTTAACGTAAATAAGATGCGAAAAATAAACATTTTAAATACAAGTTTAAGTGCGTTAAAAGATCAATTCTATATTTTAAGCAAAACTAAACAAAATCAAATAGATATACATTTATATAACCGAAATATTGATTACGTATTAGCTTGGTTTAAAACAAAATCATCCACCTTGTAACTATTCTATAGGGGGATCCGTTGTCGAACACTGAACATACTAATATTTTAAATCAAAACATTTCGCCCCAAAAAAATCCAGGCTGCGGCATTATTTGAAGCGTTAAAATTTTCCTAAATGATTATCTACAAGTTACATTAAATTCTGAATATCGAACAATAACAAACTTTTCCTAGTAAGGTACATAATTTCCAAATTTTAGATATCGTTGGCAGATGTTTCCGAGAGCGAAAGCAAGATTATAGAC
Source organism: Limonius californicus (assembly GCA_014611495.1). Taxonomy (NCBI): domain Eukaryota; kingdom Metazoa; phylum Arthropoda; class Insecta; order Coleoptera; family Elateridae; genus Limonius; species Limonius californicus. Next base: position 978 of record JABXWE010008875.1, on the reverse strand, counting down.
CAACAATGCTTTGAGGAAGCCGGAATAAACCAAAGCGACTTAAATAAGGCCTTTGTGAAGCACTTCAAGCTGTCCGAAGGAAACACTAAAATAAACCAATTCGTGGGCTGTGTCTGGACAAAGCATGGCTATATGAATGCTAATGGAGCCGAAATCAGCAAAATTGCTAAACTAGTGAATGACACATTTGCCCAATCTTTGGCCAGTGACGAGGACAAAGATGAGAAGATTAAGAAACTTACGGACCAAACCATGAAGATCTGTGGCGAAATTCAAGGAAACGATATTGGTCTTACTGCAGTTAGAATTCGTAACTGCATACTTGACCATGTAGTAAAATTTGGTAAAAAAGGATATTCGTATATTACGAAAAAAAGTTTACTCCAATAATGCTTTGAATTTTTTTGTAATTACAATAGGGGTAAGAGCTAATGTATGAGTTCGTAGCGTTTTTTTTTTGTTTTACATAAATAAATCACGGAAAACATCACTCTACGAACTTCTGCATCAACCTAATATAATATTTAACTATTTAGATAAGTTGTACTTTATATGGATATCTCATTTTGAAAGGTTTTCATGCACAATGAATGTTACATTTACAGCTGAAGAAATAAAATAAATATGCTGGTGTTTTTCAGTGTTTTAATGTATTAAACGTATAATGAATAATGTTATTAAAAAAATAATTAAAGACGTCTATTTTTCAATTTTCAAATAGGAACTTATTTTTGTCATACTTCGCCCCTAGACCTTTCTCAAAGTATGGTACGCGTACCCCTGAGCCTACGTGAAAGGTCTTCAGGAGATACGTATTTTCAGCTACGCATAAAAAATAAGAAAAAAAAAAGAATTCTAATTTTGATAACTGCTTCATTTGAATATTTTGCAAATTCATTCATTTATAATCTTCGTTCAGCTTTAAGGCTTGGATTCAAACTGTTGCAGCAGATGCAAAGCCGGTACAGGGCTGCATAC